>JAFIRS010006061.1:0-43636 GCA_018342105.1 Gonioctena quinquepunctata | reverse complement strand
TTTTGTTGTCAAAATCAAATATATTCAGATGGCAGCTCCAATAAACTTCTTTAAAAAGGCAAATACGTGTTGCATTGAAAATTACTCTCTGTACAATGCTTCTAACGAAATATGGTTTCTTGGGGGTTTTGAGGGCGAGTAGTACACATTTTTCCATGGAAGTATTTTTTTCTTCAGATATGTGGCGTAGCTAAATTATTGTAGTCTTATATTGATGATTATATACCTAGAAATGAATTCAGCTAATCAAATGCATTTATCTAACCAATCATATCCCAATATCAGCGAATACACACGATGTTGCTTGTATATTCGTGAATATAGGCGCTACTTGCTATAAAACAAGTATGCATTTTAGACGTGGAGCTAGAGAGCCGGTGCGGTTTCCCTTCTCGGGAGTAAATTCAGCCTACTAATTTAAATTCGTCATGAAGGCAGCATCAATATTGGGGATGATACTTTTTAAACTTTCATAGGCCAGTGACGTTACAAAGATGGACACCGGGCAAAAATCGTAATTTTATTTGTAGGGACTGAAAGTATCATATGGGCAAATTCCGTTGTGTAGATAATTACATGTTCTAGAATATGTCTCCTTTCCTGTTGCTCTAGATGTATGCTATGATAATGAAATACATATTACACGTGATATAATAATATAATGATATGATAATATAATAATATAATATAATAATTTTAATCGTGGATTTTTCAATTCACAGAAAAATCTTTCTATCAATATTATAATAATATAATAATATAATAATATAATAATATAATAATATAATAATATAATAATATAATAATATAATAATATAATAATATAATAATATAATAATATAATAATATAATAATATAATAATATAATAATATAATAATATTATAATATAATAATATAATAATATAATAATATAATAATATAATAATATAATAATATAATAATATAATAATATAATAATATAATAATATAATAATATAATAATATAATAATATAATAATATAATAATATAATAATATAATAATATAATAATATAATAATATAATAATATAATAATATAATAATATAATAATATAATAATATAATAATTTAATAATATAATAATATAATAATATAATAATATAATAATATAATAATATAATAATATAATAATATAATAATATAATAATATAATAATATAATAATATAATTTATTTATTTATTTATTTATTTATTTATTGAATACATCCAGCAGGTTCGAAAACCCAATTACAGGTGTACATAATGTCTCTTGCGAACATGATTTCATAATTAGGTAGGAATTACAAAAAGAAAAATTAAAAGAAAAGAAAATTCGAATAGCAAAGATAAAACATAAAACTATATCTAAACCATTAATCAGTTTGGTAATAGGCGATTTATTGTATGTTTGAAATTTGATAGGCTCGAAAAGAAAATATCTACGTTGCTTGTTATTATAGCTTGACACATTGTCGAGATGGGACAGTGAAAATGATGAAGGTGGGAACCCCAATGTTGAATAGTAGTCGAGATCTAGATGTCACACGCGGAACATTGAAATTAAAAAAGATAGTAAGGTTGATGAGTCTACTAGGTTATTGACAATTTTATACATAAATATCAAGTTGCCTTTTTCACGGTGTTCTTAACGAGCACAAGATCAAATTCTTCGAGAAGCAAGTTGTAGTTGTATCCTCTTTCAGGATAGATTCCGTGTTTTTCAGGTAGCAGAATTTTAGAAATTTCTTTGATACTTTCAATATTTGAGATGAATTTCAAGTGATTGGGATTCCACACTGGGCTACAGTATTCGAGCTTACTTTAACATGAGAATAGTACAGTACGTAGAGTGTCTATTGAGGTGAATTCCTTGCAGTTCCTTATCAGGAATCCCAAATGACCTGGTGGCACTTGAGATGGTATTTTCAATGTGTTTCGAAAAACGTTAACTTAGGATCAAATGTAATGCCAAGGTCTTTAAATTCAAAAATACGAGTTAAGTCAGAGTTGTTGATTTGATAGTTAAATTGAACTGGGAAATTTTTCTCGAGTGAATGACATAACTTTGCATTTATTAATATTTAATCCTAGTTTGTTTTTCTCACACCAAATACAAGATTTTTATATCCTCCTGTAGTGTTGCAGTCTGATAAATTATCTACTTTCCTAAAGATTTTCATGTCGTCTGCATATAATAATGTATGGGAATTAATGCAGTGTGTTATGTTATTAATAAACAGAAGGAATAGAAGAGGTCCTAGGTTAGAACCCTGAGGAACACCGAAGAGCAACAAATGTCGATGATTTGACTCCTTCATATTCGACAAATAGATTTCTATTTGATAAATAAGATTTTAGAAGCTGCTGAATATCAGTGAGAAGCCAAAGTACGGTAGCTTTTTAGCAATTGTTCATGTGAAACCCGGTCGAAAAGCCTTACTAAAAATCTGTATAAACAACATCAACTTGATCTCTAGAGTTGAGAGTTTCGGAAACAAACTGAGTAAAAGTACAAAGATTAGTGGAGGTAGAGGCGGGCTTTAACAAATCCGGCTGAGAGTCTGAGATCAAATTTCTCACATGTGCATACATAAGGTCGCCAAGGATTATCCCCAAACAGCTTGGAGAATACTGAGATTAGGACAAAGGTCGGTAGTTTATAATTTCGTCTGTTTTCCAGCTTTGAATACCGGACATACACGAGAAATTTTCCAGTGGGAAAAGTTTTAGTTTTGATGATTATGTTGAAGATAATGTGAATAGGTTCAATAAGTAGCTCAATATGGTCTTTCACAAATTTGATTGTATATTGTCGGGTCCACAGATGAATTTATTCTTCAATTGTTTTGCCTATATATATTTGCTCGATGGAAATATAATTTATATTGAAAAAGTTGAGACTATTGCTATGTTCTTCATCATTAGAGCCGTTATGATAAGAGGTAGTAGAGGGGTAAATAAATATTTCAAAGTATTTCGCAAAATGCGTTGACAATGGTGTTAGGTGTTGAGAAGTTTAGATTTTCGTAAAGCATTCTACCAGGTATACGTGATTTATTCATTTTGAATGATGTAGTTCCAAAATTCTGGGGTGTACTTTCAAATCTTTTTTCGGCATTTTTCACGAACAGAGTGTGCAACCATTTATTGCTGATTTAAGAGTACGGGTCATTCCTCAGGCGTTCTAGGTAAAATAGATATCACGTTTCTGTACATTTTAGATAATGATTTTCACTTTCATTTTAGTAATAATATCCTTGTGAACCAAACTGCATTTGACTGACCGACATTTTTTAAGGAACACATTGTTCAAAAAATACGTTGAATGGTATTGTTGAAAAGAGGGATGCTGAATTTACATCTGGGAAATTAGGTAAGTCGCACCAATTCACTTCACTAAACAGTTGTGACAGTTTCGGATATTTGCTTTCTTGAAGTTGAACCGTGCAAATTTGATGTGAAGCTGAATTTTCTCACATTCAAGAAGAATGTTTACTAGGAGTCCTGATGATGCACGTCAATGGGTACCAGTGTATTTTCGTCTCGTGAAACTTCAAGGGCATAATCACTTGGGCGATAACTAAATCGAGTATCCGATTATTGGCATTACAAATTTTATTATGTTGAGTAGAATCGCAATAATTCAGAAATGCGTTGAGACGTGAGACAAGATTAGAGTGTTGATCAGGATTTCAGGATCATGTAGCTCACTTATATTAAAATCTCCAAAATGATGGTTTTATAAGATTTTCTTTTGGAAGTTCTCGAAAATCGAATAATTCATCGTATTCATCATAAGAGATACTCGGTATGTATACTACGAGAATAATAACTGATGTGGTGCGTTTTCAAAAATTTCAACTCCTAATATATCAATTTTTCTATTGAACACGTTAACGGAAACCCTCTGAGTTGAAGAGGTCCTTGTTACCGCCAGAAGTACACCACCTCCACGCGATCCGTAACTGCGGTCTTTGCGATATACAGAGTAGTTAATTGGAAAAAGTTCACTATTATTGACAGCGTCACTCTGGCCAACTTTCAGTAGTGGCAATTACGTTATGGTTATTTTCACAACGCTTTTTAAAAAAAGTATGAGTCTTCGTATTGAGGCCACGGCAGTTTGATAACATATTACTAAAGTATCTGAGATTTTGAGGAGCTACTGGATGTATTCAAGCATTTTTGAACAAATTGTGGGAAGTCCATTCTTGTATTTAATGACTAAATTTGTTTCGCCGTTGCGCTCTCCTCGTTGAGTTCTTGACGAGTTTTCAAAATGCCTGCGTTGTTTAACAGTCTGATCTGCACGAAAATAGATGTCCTGATATTTCCTGTTAGCTTGTAGTTTTTGTTTCTCTTGAGCAAGGACAAGACGTGGGTAGTACCAGGTAATCGACCTTTGACAGGACGACATTTGTTGGGATCATTTGGAGGTAATCTGCCTATCCTACTGAAATGTAGGCTGTCCATTACCATCATGGGATCGACCGAGCTGAATGCATCCTGTATGAAGTTATCGAGATTGGTTCGTTTTCGGGATTCCAAAATTAGGATGTTTTTTCACGATGTCTCATTTCGTTCAGTTCAGTGATGATTTCTGTTGGGTGTAAAAGATACCATCTTTTGCCCAGGTCATTTATATGTTTTTCTAATTCCGTTATCTTTTTCATGGCTGCTCTTTATTTCAACAATTTCGGTTTTAAATCGGTCACAGTTTTTTCGAGATTGTTCAGTTTTCGTTTAGAAGTGCACCAGGCGGCTGATACTTTTCGACCAGCATGTTAACAAAGATTGCTCTTTACACAGTTGTTTTATTACCACGTCGGCGACATTTTGATTTCATTCTGTTGTTCTCTGTGAGGGCAAGGATGATGATTGTGTTTTCTTGAGTTTTAGGAAGTTGTGAAAATTCCACAATGATATTTCACTTACTCGATCAAACCAAGTTTTCTCACTTTTCACAATAGAATGAGCACATATTTCCACAAGTTTTGAGCGATTTTTAACGGGAGATGGCTGACATACGTTCGCACTGTGCGAGTTCTACACTACTTATAATAATATAATAATATAATAATATAATAATATAATAATATAATAATATAATAATATAATAATATAATAATATAATAATATAATAATATAATAATATAATAATATAATAATATAATAATATAATAATATAATAATATAATAATATAATAATATAATAATATAATAATATAATAATATAATAATATAATAATATAATAATATAATAATATAATAATATAATAATATAATAATATAATAATATAATTATATAATAATATAATAATATGATGATATAATAATATAATAATATAATAATATAATAATATAATAATATAATAATATAATAATATGATAATATAATAATATAATAATATAATAATATAATAATATAATAATATAATAATATAATGATATAATGATAGTGAATTGTAGAGATCTGCTGAACTGTACAGAAATGGAAATATTGGAGGAACTGAAATCACAAGGAGTAACCGAAGTCAGAAGAATAAAAACCAAAAGAGAAGGCAATTTCAAAGAAACACCTAACCACATACTCACGTTCAGTAATCCAATACTTCCAAAAGAGATTAAAATTACTTTCTACATATTGAGAGTTCGTCCGTTTATCCCTTCCCCACTACGTTGTTTCAAATGTCAAAACTTTGGTCACTCAGCCGCTTCCTGTACAAAGGAACAGGTGGTTTTGGGTGAACCGTTACATACTGAAAGCATGTGAGGCCCTCTGAAGTGTGTAAACTGTAACGGCGCTCATTCTGCGAGGTCCAAGGAATGTCCAACCTATAAAACAAGAAGTCGCGATACAAGAAATCAAAATTAAAGAGAGAATATCATTTGCTGAAGCTCGAAGGAAGGTATTAGTGAGTACACCTAAACCAAATATAACATATGCACAAGCCACACTTACAAAACCCGGAACAACTAAAACACCAGAAATCAACACAAAGGAACTGATTGAATTAATTGTACCTCAGCTGGTTGCTGCTCTGAAAAGCAGCCTTACCCAATACCCACAACAATCTGGGTTATCACAAGAATCCCAGAGAACCGACATTTCAGATGGGGAATCAATCAAGAATGAAGGCTCATCAAAGGAAGTAAAAAATAAGAAAGGTTGGCCTAAAGGAAAACCAAGGACTAGGAAAACTAGCCCACAAAAAATGGATGTTTTTTGTCGGACACACTCACCTTACATCCTCATATCTACTTCTCGGAAGAAATCCAACGATGTTATATGTGAAGAACAATTGAATATCAACCACCTAATAACTCAATGTATTGAATATGAACCATCTCGGCAACAAATAGGAATAGCAGATAATTTGAAGGAATGTTTGAGCGAATACCAAAACCAAACTGGAATAATTAGATTCTTGAAAGAAAACCAACTATACATGAAGATATGAACAAAAAAAAAAGCAAAAATCAATATATTGAACCATCGGGCTGATGGCCTTAGCTGCCGATGCCAAACACACGAGAAAAAAAAAAATATAATAATATAATAATATAATAATAAATTAATATAATAATATAATAATATAATAATATAATAATATAATAATATAATAATATAATAATATAATAATATAATAATATAATAATATAATAATATAATAATATAATAATATAATAATATAATAATATAATAATATAATAATAAATTAATATAATAATATAATAATATAATAATATAATAATATAATAATATAATAATATAATAATATAATAATATAATAATATAATAATATAATAATATAATAATATAATAATATAATAATATAATAATATAATAATATAATAATATAATAATATAATAATATAATAATATAAATAATATAATAATATAATAATATAATAATATAATAATATAATAATATAATAATATAATAAATAATAATATAATAATATAATAATATAATAATATAAATATATATAATAATAAAACAATATAATAATATAATGATATAATAATATAATAATATAATATAATATAATAATATAAAATATAATAATATAATAAATAATAATATAATAATATAATACATAATAATATAATAATATAATTAAATAAAATATAATAATATAATAAATAATAAATAATAAATAATAATATAATAATATAAATAATAATAACATATAATAATATAATAATATAATAATATAATAATATAATAACATAATAATATAATAATAATAACATAATAATCATAATAATATAATAAATAATAATATAATAATAATAATATAATAATATAATATATAATATATAATAATATAATAATATAATAATATAAATGATATAATAAATAATAATATAATGATTAATAATATAATAATATGATAATATAAAATATAATAAAATAATATATATACATAATATGATAATATATAATATAATAATATAAAATATAATAATGATAATAATATATCATAATATCATAATATCATAATATATATAAATAAATAATAATATAATAAATGATAAATAATATAATATATATAATAATATAATAATATAATAATTTATAATAATAATATAATAATATAAATAATATGATAATAATATAATAATATAATAATATATAATATAAATAATATAATATAATAATAATATATATAATATAATATAATAAATAATAAATAATAATATAATAATATAATAATATAATAATATAATAATATAATAATATAATAATATAATAATATAATAATATAATAATATAATAATATAATAATATAATAATATAATAATTTGACGGTGATAAATTCGTCAGCTGCCAATTTGACATCATTGGCAGAATTTACCCACAGGATTATCCTAATATTTTGGATATCAGTTATAAGAATTACTCAATACGATCTACCAGATGAGGTCCCAAAATGATGAACTAAATGGTAGGAGTGATCTCTAGTCATATCCATCTTGTGAGATCTGTTCAAATCTTTCAAAACTGAAAAGGACTGAGAATTCAAATACCTGCATTCACCATCACGCCAATATATTTACAAAACAAGTCAACCCGATTCCCAAGAAAACGCAATGAAGAAAGGAGTAATCAACTCATAATCGCCGCCAAATTGAAAAGAAGCAATCTGCTAATAAAAAAATCCCAAAATCTGCAAGAATCTTTGTGCATTCGCTCTCAGCGATGCAATAGATGAATGTATCAAGTTTAATTCCATAGAATCTTGGGAAAAATTATTCCTCTTCAGTTACAAGAATCTTCAAATTCCTCAAAGTAGTAAAGAACGAAAGGTGTCCCTTTCATCTTTGATTAAAAAGAGTATCAGTGATTCAGATTCGACCCATCCAAATGTCCAAACCAAACAATGTTCATCAAAATTTTCCCCAAACTTGACGAGAAGTGTTATGGATAAGATTTCGGATGGAGACCTCTCATCGGCTATAAGAATTTCAGCTCAAACGATACGATTGCAAGTTTTGACAATTGACATTTTACAACTGAAGTCAAAAAACCCAGCTGCTATCAGATCTGAACCTCTCCAATACGACCGTCAGGAAATTGAACCACTAGAAATCAATAAAATCAATGTTAATGAGGCAGTGAAATCTTTTAAAACAAGTTCTGCTGGTGGCATAGACTCGCTCAGACCATCTCATATTCAAGATATGCTCAGTGAGGTTGTGCGAGCGAAAAACTTTTAAATTCATTGACGGCATTATGCAACTTCATGCTGGCAGGCAGAGTGAATCCTGAAATTTGTACAGTTTTATATGGAGCTTCACTTTGTGCTTTGAAAAAGAAAGACGGTGGAATTCGACCCATAGCAGTTGGAATGTTTTATCGTCGACTAGTGGCAAAATTGGCGTGTTTTGGTATAAAAGAAAAGTTGGGAGAAGTTTTTCGTCCCACTCCAGTTTGGTTTGGAACTCCTGAGGGGCAAGCTGTCGCCCATGCTGCACGACAGTATATTAATCAACACCCAAACCCGAAATCAAGAGTGTTTCTCAAGCTAGATTTTAAAAATGCATTCAACATGGTTGACAGAAATTTCTTGTTGAAGAAGGTGAAGGATTCAATACCAAATATCTTTCCATTCTTAAATCAATGTTATAATTTTCCCTCTTTTTTAAATTTTGGTGAAGAAATTATCATCTCAGAGAGAGGAATCCAACAAGGAGCCCATTAGGTCCAGCTCTTTCTGTCTTGCAATCGACGATTTGACCAAGTCGATCAAGAGCGAGTTCAACGGTTGGTATCTCGATGATGGTTCCATAGGAGGAGAGAAAATGTTATTTTGGAGGATTTGAAATACATAATTTTAATTTGAACGAAATTGGTATCGAATTGAATACCAATAAATGTGAAATCTTCTTCTGATGTTCCAAATCAAAAGTTTTCGATGAGTTCGTCTATTTCATTCCTGGTTTGAAATTATCAATAGAATCTGATTTTGTACTTTGGTCACCTGTTACTCTTGAGGCTCTTTCTACATGTATCAAAGATAAAACAGACTCTCCTCACTAATATCTTCACGGCTCAAAGAAATTCCAGCTCATGCTGCTTTTTTCCTATTGAAAACTGTTTGGCATTACCCAAACTTATGTATATACTTAGATGTTCCCAACATGGCATGGTAATTTAGAGTTAGAGAAATTCGATGAATTGATGAAAAGTACTCGAATCGATAACAAATAATCAATTTCGTAACGAGAATTGGCTTCAAGCAACGCTTCCTGTGAAAATGGGGGATTGGGTATTCGTTTGGCATCATACCACCTTACCAGCATTTTATCTTCCTAAATAGTGTTTCTCATTTGGTGAACCTCGATACCCCATCAGATTTTTTTGGATTGATAGATTCTTTCTATGAAGAAGGCGAAAGATTGTGGATTTCTAAAGTCAATGTCCTCTGCAAGGTAAGGATAAGAAAATGCAAAGTGCATGGGATCGTCCGCTCTTGAAATTGAATTTGAATAATCTGTTTGAAACAGCTGTATCTACATCTCAGAAGGCTCGTCTCAATGCAGTGTCTTCAAAGGAATCAGGTGCGTGCCGATGCATTACCAGTTTCTTCTTTGGGTAATCTTCTTGACAATGAAACATTCAGAATTTCTGTTGGACTTCGGCTGGGTTCTTCAATTTGTGTCCGTCACAATTGCAAATGTGGTGCTGAAGTAGATGAATCTGGGGTTCATGGTTTGAGTTGCAAATTTAGCGCTGGTCGTAGGTCCCGCCATGATGCAGTCAATGACTTGATAAAGAGAACTTTGATAACCGCCAAAATTCCAGCTATCTTAGAGCCATCAGGTGTCAGTCGTGATGATGGAAAACGACCAGATGGAATGACATTAATTCCTTGGAAATTTGGTTAACCAGTGGTATGGATTTTACTTGTATGGACACTATGGCCACATCACACTTGAACTCAACCTCCATTCGCAAGGGTGCAGCTGCAGAAAATGGAGAGAAAGTTAAGATAAAAAAGTATCAAAACCTGAGAAATCTCTACATTTTCTACCCTGTTGCTATTGAAACCTACGGAGTATTTGGCCTCCAAGCAACGGAATTCATTGAAGAGATTGGTAGAAAGATTTTCCAAGTGACCAATGATAGGAGATCCACCAGCTTTCTCCTTCAACGCATCAGCATCGCCATTCAAAGAGGTAATGCAGCTTCGGTGTTGGGAACCATTCCAGTTGGACGTCATTTGGATGAATTTTTCTACAATCCACATTCTAAAAAGAAAATATCTCAACATAGCTCGATATCCAATAGTGAAAGTTCGTCAATTCTGGCTTCTATTACCGCTACTCAACGTTTGGATGATATATTTATTCGTCCACAAAGAATGAACATGTCAAGTAGTATCCATAGGTCTAATATTCGAGCCAAATACCTGAAAAGTATAATTTGGATTCATCCACCTCCAAAAAATAACGCGATCTGTCATATCTTTACCCAACTCGATTTCAAGCAGCCTCCAATCGAGTTCCAATGATAGAGAAAATCATCGCATAAGAGACTATTCCTTTGAAGATAGCAGTAGCGGTGAGCGCATCTCCTCAGTTTTAACTCCATGAAACCACTTGTGCTTGAAGCTCCAAAACTCTCGGTCTTAATGGTTTGAAAACATTGGCAATACTTGCTTTATGAATAGCGCAATACAATGTTTATCGAATACCAGATGGTTGCTCGAGTATCTGAGAAAAACGAACATTTGAAGGATATCAACACAAGCATATCAAGTATGAAGGGTTCTTTGATAAAAGCATTTGAAGAAGTGGTGAAAGAACTTTGGTCAGAAGATTCGTCTGATGTGGTGGTTAACACTGTTTCTTTGAAAAACCAGATACAAAGATTTGCACCTCGTTTCATGGGTGACGCTCAACAGGATGCCAAGGAATTTTTCAGATATTTATTGGAAGGTCTTCATGAAGATGTAAACAGAGTTAGAGAAAGGCCTAAACCTACGTTCATAGAAATCGATGAAAATTTAAGCGATAATGAAAAGGCAAAAGAGTCTTGGTCAAGATATCTTAGAATGGACAACTCAAAAATTGTCGATAACTTTGTTGGTCAACTAAAATCATCGTTGAAATGTACTTTCTGTGGCCATTGTTCTGTCACTTTTGACCCATTCTGGGACCTTTCACTCCCTATTCCACAGATTACTGGCAAGCTCAGTCTGTCACAATGTTTAGACTCGTTTACTAGGGAAGAAATTTTGGATGATGACGAAAAACCCACTTGTTCTAAATGTAAGAAAAGGAGAAAATGCACGAAGTCATTATCTATACTTAAATTCCCCAAAATTTTAGTAATTCACTTGAAAAGATTTTCGCAGAAGGATAGATTCAGAGGAAAACTAAATGTCTTCATTGACTTTCCTCTCGATGGATTAGATATGAATACTTATGCACTGGATAACGCAGCTCCGTGTCGCTACAACTTGTATTCTGTATCCAACCATAGCGGAACAACTCTTAACGGACACTACACGGCTTACTGTAGGCACCCTTACGCAGGCACATGGCACGAGTACAATGACTCGAGAGTATCACCGCTGTCACCAAAATCCATTGTGAGTGGAGGAGCATACGTCCTCTTCAATGATCAAGAGGACACAGAATCACAACTTTAAAATAGGCATTTTACTTATTTACATTATATATTATCTTTGTTGTATAAATGTCAATCTAATATATAAAATATTTGGATAAAAAAAAAAAAATATAATAATATAATAATATAATAATATAATAATATAATAATATAATAATATAATAATATAATATTATAATAATATAATAATATAATAATATAATAATATAATAATATAATATTATAATAATATAATAATATAATAATATAATAATATAATAATATAATAATATAATAATATAATAATATAATAATATAATAATATAATAATATAATATAATAATATAATAATATAATAATATAATAATATAATAATATAATAATATAATAATATAATAATATAATAATATAATAATATAATAATATAATAATATAATAATATAATAATATGATAATATAATAATATGATAATATAATAATATAATAATATAATAATTTAATAATATAATAATATCTGCTCAGACTCACTCAGCTCATTACAATCAATTTCAGACATATTAAATTCAGACCCTCTCGTTGAAAATATTTTATCTACTCTTCATTGGTTACTATGTAACAACCAAACAGTGATTTTCATTTGGATACCAAGTCATATAGGAATAATCGGAAACGAGAGAGCTGATGAAGCTGCAAGAGAGGCCGCAAACTCAGATTATGCTGACAATATACCAATGCGACAAGATGACATCAAAGTACACATAAAACACAAGATACTCACTCTCTGGCAAGAAAAGTGGTCTGAGCAGAATACACATTTGAGGAAAGTCAAACACTCAACGATACCCGAGCAACGTATCAGAACCCTGAAAAGAAGATATCAAGTAGTCATAACAAGATTAAGGTTGATTTGTTGAAAATATAAACAGGATGTTCATAAGATTAAGGATTGGGCACACTCACATGACATCATCGTATCTACTACTTGGTCAGCATCAACCTTCATGCGATCACTGTAGAGTATCATTAACAGTGGAACACTTGTTACTGGAAGGTCCAGTACATGAGAGAGATCGTCAATCAGAACAAATACCAAATAGTCTTTATGTATGCCTCAACAACCCATCCCACATTGAACGAATTTTGCGATACCTGAAAAAAATCAATCATTACTCAAAAATATGATGAACATCCATACTCAACCAAGCAGTTGATGCCGCGAACAGAAAAAAAAAGAAAAAAAATATATAATAATATAATAATATAATAATATATTAATATAATGATATAATGATATAATAATATAATAATATAATCATATGATAATATAATAATATAATAATATAATAATATAATGATATAATAATATAATAATATAATAATATAATAATATAATAATATGATAATATAATAATATAATGATATAATAATATAATAATATAATAATATAATATATAATAATATAATAATATAATAATATAATAATATAATAATATAATAATATAATAATATAATAATATAATAATATAATAATATAATAATATAATAATATAATAATATAATAATATAATAATATAATGATATAATAATATAATAATATAATAATATAATAATATAATAATATAATAATATAATAATATAATAATATAATAATATAATAATATAATAATATAATAATATAATAATATAATAATATAATAATATAATAATATAATAATATAATAATATAATAATATAATAATATAATAATATATTAATATAATATAATAATATAATAATATAATAATATAATGATATAATAATATGATAATATAATAATATAATAATATAATAATATAATAATATGATAATATAATAATATAATAATATAATAATATAATAATATAATAATATAATAATATAATAATATAATAATATAATAATATAATAATATGATAATATAATAATATAATAATATAATAATATAATAATATAATAATATATTAATATTATAATATTATAATATAATAATATAATAATATAATAATATAATAATATAATAATATAATAATATAATAATATAATAATATAATAATATAATAATATATTAATATAATGATATAATAATATAATAATATAATAATATAATAATATGATAATATAATAATATGATAATATAATAATATAATAATATAATAATATAATTATATAATAATATAATAATATACTAATATAATAATATAATAATATAATAATATAATTATATAATTATATAATTATATGATGATATAATAATATAATGATATAATAATATAATAATATAATAATATAATAATATGATTATATAATGATAAAATAATATAATTATATAATAATATAATAATTGCACTCGAAAAGAAGAAATTGGAGCAAGAAGAGCTTCGAAGAAAACAAGAGATGCTAGACATTGAGCTAGCATTGAAACTGTCGAATCTGGAAGATGAAGAGTTGTGTTCAGAAAAGAGTGAGATCAGTGAGATGGTGAGTAGACCTGACATAAAAAAATGGGTCGAAGGAGAACATCCATGGCAAGATAAACTGGATGGAGCTTCATTTCCAAGTGCGAAAAAGGAAAAGAAGGTAAAGAATAATATTTCAATAACTAATTCTCCCGAGAATAATTGCCAATTACCTGATTGTCAATTCGCAAAATTTTTAGCGTGGCAGTCAATGCCAAAGAATTGCCAATATTCAGTGGTAATTCTATGGAATGGCCAAATTTCATTTAACAATATAGAAATTCGACAATGGTATGTGGTTATTCTCAGGAAGAAAATCACTGTAGACTTCAAAAGTGTCTGAAAGGAAATGCTTTGAAAATTGTCCAAAGTCTACTCATTATGCCCCAAAATGTTGACAGAATAATGAGCATTTTGGAAAAAAGGTTCGGTCAGCCACAACACATTATTTTTATGGTTTTCGAAAAAGTGAAAAAATTCCGTTTTGTGAAAGAGGAAAGACTTGACTTACTTATTCTCTTTTCCGATGAGGTTGAAAATCTGGAACTATCGAATCACTAAACGAGAAAGATTACTTACAAAATACTATTTTATTGCAAGAATTAGTAGATAAACTGACAAATTCATACAAAATGATGTGGATCGAATATATTTCACAAAAAAAAACTTACGAATTCAAGCTCTTTGAATTCTGTCAATGGCTCGACCAAAAATCTATGACAGCTTGTCAAATCGAAATGCCAAAATGGTCAGAAATGCCATTTGACAAAATTCAATATACAGGGCGAAATTTGGGTAAGAAGAACACTATCTTAACTACAATGGACAACAAAAATGTATTTGTTGCAAGAAAGATTTGCACTATTTGAACTCATGTAATAAATTCAAATCTCTGTCTGATAGTTTTTTTTGTTAGAGTGTACGTTGATATTTTTCCGCCAATATTGTTGCTGAAATACCACTCGATCAAATGTCCATATGGAAGAATTTTGGTCTCTTGAATTCCTACAACAATATTGACAATGAAATGTCAAAGTATACTCACCAAAATATCCATTACTTGTGATATAACTACTGAAACTCACACGTACTGTATGGGAATAATTTCTAATTTTACAAAGAAAAATTCATCGAAAAACATATAGGACGTCAAAAAATATCATTTATTTCTTTCTATTCTTGATTCTACAGCATATTCTATCCAAGGAGGGTTGTAACATTTTCCGTCCCTTAGAGAACGTTGTCTGATTATTTCCTCCACTACACAATCCATATGAAATATTTCCAACGTGGGAACCATTTTTCCTTTCTACAAAATTTCGTCTGTTTCTGAGGAAGAGAATTATTCAAGTCGTTTAGAATGAACCGCAAAAATGCCACAGATATTGTGAACTGCTTTTTTGTGGAATTTGAGCAAAGTTTTGCTGATTTTTTATTTTTATTTTTCTCAAAAATTATGAGATGCAACTTTCAACTCTGGGATTTTCTGTTGTGAGATATCAACCAGTGAATTATTGCATCCAAAGATTATTCATTGATTTCATAAAAATCGGTTCATTCACAACGACTTATTCAAACCTACCTACACAAAAGTCGCAATCAAAATACATATGAACCTAGGATTCAAAACTAATATATGCCCGGTTGACAATGCGAGATTTTCAAAACATTCACTTGAACAATATAAAAATTCAAATTCCAATAACGATTCTCTGCCGTAAAATCCGTATCGAGTATTTCCTGATTCGACCTTCACCGTACAACCCAACTGGCTTGTTGCCAAGCCCGCCAATATAATTACGAATTTCTAGGTTAATTTTTTCAGCCTTTGTTGGACCTCATAATAATGGATATGACACCGTTGGATTTTATTTTCAAAGAAAGTTATTTTGAAATAATTATTTCACGAATCATTTCTTCCTGATAAATTAACAAACCAAATGATAACTGATACCTCAAAACAGCTATTATTCGGAGTACGTTACTTAATCGGCAACAGTGCCAAAGAGAAGAACTATCATCTTGACAGTGCTCGGCCGCCAGTTCTCCGGTTATTGTCTCATAGTAGAAATTAGTTCAGACTATAATTATTCATTTGCACTGTTGGAGACTTGGATAAATATTCGCTATAATGCATGGTGGCTCCTCTATCGGAATAGTTTTACAAGTCATATTTAACGGCCACCTTAAGTTCAATAGTTAAACTCTCAAAATATAATTTTCTGACAATATTTTCTGGTAATCTTGTTTCCATCTTTCAAAAAGTACACTTTTTACGCAGTCTGGTTTTTTTATTTCGTTGAAATCGTTGCTGTCACGATGCCGGGGACTGAGTTTCGCGACGTGCACTTTCTCGTCGGGCTTTATTTTACGAGAAAGATTTGCACACGACCAACGACTTATTCGAACTCGTAACATTGTGAGTTATATAATACTCAGGTATTCAACAAATAGATACAATCTCTCACCATGTGTACTGAATCATACACTAGCAAAATGGGTACATGAACGATTCCACTAATAATAAATGCATATACTACTACAACAAATTAGATGAATGATTTCAGTCACCAACAAGATACAGTCTAACTTGATTTTAACCAACTACCGAGGGAAGATTGTTCAATCAAGTTTCGATAATTTGCGAAATTTTTCAACCGCAGGTGGCCGGTGGGATTTCCCTATTTCTCTGTTAGGGATTTGTTAAAAACATGGCGAAGTATTAGTACGTGTTCAACTGCATTGTACCGATATCCCTACTACAAAAGCTTGCAGGAAGACCATTACATTGTCGGTTGAGCTGGAAATAATCAGAAAATTTGACAGTGGGTGCGCAAATCCACAAACCTGTAGATATAATGGTCTCAAAAACTTAAAAATGTCGTCAATTTACGCGAAAAAAAAATCTACCAGGATGCATGGACTGCATTTTTTTCCATAGCGAACACCCTTTATAACAAATAATTTCAAGTCATCAATCCGTTCGTTGTAGCCGTTTCTGACTATACCCAATTGAGTTTCTATTGAAATAATTAAGTTATAGTTCATTAAAAATGCAATGGAATCGAAATAGTAACTGAAACCGAAATAAACCAACTAGCGAGAAAATGAACCAATTACTGATGTATCAACCTATACGCTATTATAACTTCTTCCCAATATGGTGTCTGGTTGTCGCCATATTGAATTTGGATTATAACTGTATTGTTCTTATTCACAATCTGGCTCTGGTAGTTGCCATGTTGAATTTCGTCACAATATGGCGTCTGGTTGTCGCCATATTGAATTTTGTTTATTATTATCAAGTCTTTATTAACATTATGGTGTCTGCTTCTCACCATATTGAAATTTGAATGTCACTCGCAGGATTAAGATAATTCGAATGACGCAAGAGTTATCAAAATCGGCCCACGCTTTTGGTCTCTAGAGCGCCACAAAGGAACAAACATACAACATGAGAAACACATTACCCTCCTTTGCGTCGCGAAGTCGTGTTTAAAACTCAAGCACATAGACATTTCTCACTTGGGTTACAATCTCAAAATACTATGGATTCGAGAAATCCAATGATGTTTTGATGTGACATTTGAAGCTGATAGTATTGATACAAACGAAAGAACCCCTAATGAAAGAGCTAACAGGGAAAATACGAATTAATAATTGACTGTTAAACATCAATGGTAATTCACAGCGAATCTGTTTGTGTGTACTCCTTGAAGTCAAAATTTCCGACTGGAATTTGTGGAACTCCCAAAACTCTATCAAACGACCTACAGGATGCCAATATTGGTATGAAAATAAAAAGTTCAGATCTTTTTTAAAGTTTCGATAGCCACCATATTCAAAGTATCCGACCCATTCTGTCTATGTTGGAACTCACCCGGGGTAGTTATAAAAAGTATTTTTGAGTCAAATTTAATTTTATTTGGTTGAAAAGTCTCCAGGTATTTTGGAGTTCTGAGAACTATGACTGGCGAAAATATAGCAAATTTTTCTCAAGGCCTTGAAGTGTGGGCGTCCGTAAAAAGTAGTATTTTTATGAAATCTATGTATTCTACCTGACTGATTGACTGTCTGACTGACATTCGATCAACGCTCGGACCAAACCGCTATACATAAAGATCTTAAATTCTGACAGCGCAATCCTATAATGACATAGGTAACCACTAAGAAAGCTTTTTCTGATATTCCATCCCGGAAGGGTGAAAAGGGGGTTATAACGGGGGTGATAGTTGGAAGTCCCGTTAGTTTTTGAAATCATGGAAATTGGTATTCAGGTCTTTGTTCTCAAATGGAGAAACATGTATTTGAGAGGGTTAAATAAGGGGATTGAAAGTTCGTATAGGAGTGGAGTTAGTTTTCAAGTTGGGGTAATTGTTATTTGAGGTCTTTGTTACGAATAAAAAATTAGGTGTTTCGGTGTTTTTGTGAATTCAACCCCTAATGGAGTGAATTGGGGAGTTAAACGGGGATTGGAAGTTTTTATGGGGTTCAGTTAGTTTTCAAGTTAGCCCTCTACCGCATAGGAATCCAATTATGGATTCAATAATTCAACATTTTTTCTCTGATCCAAGTTCAGGCACATAAACGTACACATCAATACGTGAGATGCACATCTCCAATAAAGCCTAATATATTTTTTAAATCTGACAACTCTGTTTCTTAGAAGTTGAATATTGATTTCATCATAACGTGGCCTGTATGTGCGGTCTGTTCGAAAAAGGAACAAGTTCATCATCAAACATCGGATATTTATTGGTGAGTTTTTGATGTTTTGAAAATTTGTTTAGCATATTTCATACCTTCTCTTCATAATCTGAGTAATATTTGTCAATTATGTACATAGATTTGTCGAAAGAAACAACATTTAGATGTCATCCATATATGGCTTCATATGCATATCGTTAAAAAATTACATTTTAGGTGAGAGTCATATATGGTTTTGTATGCATTTCATAATTCGGATGGAATCTATGGAAAAATATGTTTCCATCTGGTGGACATGTGCGTTGTAAACGCATGGATCTTGTGGCGCCAAGAGAGTGATGACTATATACCATTATTCACTTTCGAACAAGTTGTTGCTGAATATTTGTGCAAGGTGAGCAAAAATAGTTTGCCTAAGAAACGAGGTAGACCATCGTCCAGTGTTAATTCACCAAGTTCAAGTCGTGGGAACCCCATCAACAGAAACATCGATACCCAAAAAATCAAGAAGAAGGCCAGTTAAGGGTGAAGACTATCTACTTCCTAAAGTACGCCAGACTCCATTGGACACTTTCCTACATGTAATTATAGCAGATTGATAGGCTAGGACGATTTCAAATTCAGGTCCTTTGTTTCCTGTACTAAATATGAAGTGTTTTATGTTTGAATAAGGATAGAAGCTGTTTCACATCCTTTCACTCGTGAATATGTGGGTAGTCTCAGTGCATGATGAGCCATATTTGGATATCTATATTTTTGTGTATTTTTAGTTTCACTGTATACGAAGCCATACATGGATTTACTTGTTATTTGTTTTATTATTAGAATAAAATATTGTTTTTTGGTTAATATATTGTTTTTGTGCCTCCACGGTTGTTGTTAATACATTTTTTTTATTATCTAGAACATAATTCATGCAATAGAGGGTTAGGGTCATGAAAATTGGTATTTGACGTATTTGTTACAAATAAAGAAATATGTGTTTCAGTATCCTTAGAAATCCAACCCCTAAAGAAGGTAGAAGGGGAAATTTTTTTTCCTTGGTTTTAAGTTGGGGTCATAAGAATTGGTTTTTGAGGTCTTTGTTATTGATTAATAAGTACATGTTCCAGTGCTTTCATGAATTCAAACCCCAAAGGAATGAAGTGGGACTTTTTTATGGAGGTTTCGTTACGTTTTGAGTTAGGGTTATAAAAATTGGTGTTTTGACACTCTGTTACAAATGAATGAATCCTATTTAACCTTATTCGAAAATTATGTCCCCAAAGGGGGTTAGTGAATCATTTATAGTCGTCACATTGTATTACTTTCGCTGTCAAATCAATTATGTCATCCAAGCAAGATAAAAGAATAACGGGAAATGGGAAAACGGGATTATGGGAAGCGGGCGAAGCCACATGAATAAGCTAGATCGAACTGCATTGAGAAACACAGAGAAAAATTTACAAATTATATGAGTACCAGCTAGTTATATTACTGATATACTCTTTATTATTCCAGAATGTACATTGCTATATTAATGATTAATTTTCAGCAAAGAGGAAAAAACTATCAACGCTTCAGATTTTCTTGAGGAAATATAATTTCCCCTCATATTGTCATATAGGTTCCAACAATAATCAATGTGGAAGAATTATTGAGGAAAATCAGACAAGAGAATTATTTGGCAGCCATTTTGGAAGAGATGTGGAGTTGTCTTTTGATTGATTGATATAACCTTATCAAACATGAAAATTACTAATTTTTTCAATCTAGATGAAGGATTGGTGATGTTTCCAGACTTTCTCACTCCATTTGAATTTTGATGATGAATACACCGATGAATCGATGCTCATGTACATACTCTAAATATATAGAAAGTTATCACAAACTTCTAATGGAATGGTGACTGTGCTACAAATCCAGGTCAATATTTCCTTCCAGAATGCGCTCTCTTCACTGATAGAGGGACCGAAGTGATCGATTCAGTCCCACTCATTTGAAAATAAATGTCATCTCCGTAGTGGCCAATTTGAAGCAAAGCAGCCTCCAAATTGTTTTTAAATGAACTTTCGCGGAGGGGTTTTCCGCTTCATAACGACACTTGCGGGTTTTTGAGTTCGTCGAACGTTGCTTGTGATGACGCCATTAATAATGTCGTTCGCAAAGCGGAACTCATTCAGGATCTGTGAAGTTATTTGTTGTAATGATGAGCTTGGTAATGGGATAATTTTACGGAACAGTCCTCAACAAAATTGGTAATTTTGTGTTCCTTGTAATGTCTTCGTATGAAAAACCCAATAGACTTCAAAAATGTGGTGCAATCAAGTAAGAATGAGAGTTGTTGGCAATTCTGGTCGATGATTTCCAAAAGAATACAGCCATGTCGAATTATAATTTCTGTCGATGTTTTTTTTTTCTGATATTAGTTCACGTATAATTGGTTAGATGCACGAATTTTGATCATTTATTTTTATTCAAAAAGTTGTATTCCACTCTCGTCTCCTCATAAGTTGAGCGTCATTTCATAGATATAATTGGTGTTGAATTCTGGGATAATGCAGTAAACAGAAACTGCAGGGTCTATTGCTCAACGCTGAAAATATTCTCGATATCCATCTCATCCATCATCAAATTCAGTATTCTCATTCATGAACACCCAGAACCCAGAATACATTCATATGCTTCGAAGAGTCGAGATTAGAGGCTTCCTAATTATAAAAGCAAAGTCACACGAGGAGATTCTTTAAGTACTGAACACAGTTTCTTAGCTACCTCACTATCTCAAAAACCTTGTGAAAACAATAGTAAAATAAAATAAACTCACTTCTTCATATTCATGGCTTCAACAGCCCGAATATTTTTTTTGAGTACGGAAATTAGTTTTTGCTTCCACAATACTCTAGGGTGGCCTTGAATTGGACACTAGATACCTGGCTCATTCTAGTCCCACACTTAAATTGGACGCTGACAAAAAGATTAACGCTAGGTATCTGGCTCATCTGAGCCCTACATAGAAGACCTTATTTCGCGGAGTGATTCGTAACTTAATCATCCTAAAGACACTTAAAAGTTCAATTGCCGAATAATCACCAAAAGCGCCAATAGGAAGGCAACAGAAGATGCAGCCGGAAGACCTTCTAAAATAATATATTTAGTGTTGAAAAAACATGAATACAGTGTCGATTCGAAATTTTCATTTCATTCGCAACAATGTGTATAATAGTAAGCGAGAACTTTAATCACTGCTACTAAAAACTACCGAGAATGTTGAAGATATCTCAGGAAAAGTGAATATTTCGACAATTAGAAAAGACAATTTTCTATTCATTAACGATCAATATAAAAAAATTGTTGGGTTTTCATGCTTGACAAATATTTGCTATTCATGTAGTCCCTTAGATGGGACATTTAGTTATGGTGCACAACAGTTTTTTAAATAATTCACCATCTATGCGATGGCAATTTGACACACAATTCACTGTCATTGCCTTTACGTCCTGATAAACGTGAAGAAAGTACTGGGGTGCTTCTTGATAATTGAAAAATAAGTGCGAGAGTGCTGCCTTGATTTTGAAACCCAAAAAAGTAGTAGCGGATTCTGTAAATGCAATTTATAATGCAGTGCAGTTAGTATGGCAATTGCAATCAATTGGTTGCATGTTAGTCTTTCCAGTCGCGATTTAATTATTTGATTCTAATTTTTTTTCCATCCAACCCAACATATTTGCGTTTATAGAAGTGCTTAAACAATTTTATACCTAGGCGTATGTGAAAAAATGTTTAACCAAAAAAGTAAAAATTCGGCACCCAGCAGTTCGTAAGCGTACAGTACTTTTAAGTAATATACGACGCTATAATTCAAGGAAAATTTCAAGATTTCAAATTGTGGAATGTATATCAATAAGTCGATTTGGAAATGAGTAAATAAATAATGCAATAAAACATAAAAATATGGAAAAAAAATCATTCAATATTTCAGTGACTCAATAACATTCGAAACTCAGGTAAAGGTGAATTTGTGAAGGTGAGAAACAGAAGCGTCCGATTCATCGGTGCCCATACTTTCTGTGATATATTTTATGAACAGCATGACATCACGATTTGCGAAGAATTCAAATCTAATATGTTTCAAGAACCCCTAATCAAAAGGGAGATTGATCAAGTTAGGCATTGAAAATGGATAATGATTATCTACCGATACATATTGCACGGAAAACAAGAAGAGTACGCCACTGCCTGTTCTTTGTGAATCGACGGGAAATCCCAAAGCAGGTAGTGTAACTAAGATGTCTAACCATCCGCCGATGACGTTACAGAAAAATCGAGGTCATTCCAGGTGCGTTCACCGACTTTTCTAGCATTTTCTACCACGTGACAGATAAATATATATCGCAGTGTCGGGTGCAAAAAATACTGTATTCTTCAGTACAGATTGATCCAACGGAAAGAAAATGGATACAGTGTCGTGTTGATATTTCATCTGTGAATTGATTCATTTAGTTGTCAAAGTACATTATTGTTTTGTAATTCCAATGTAAGTCTAATAAACGGACAATAATTAGTTCAGTATCTCAGACGAACCCCAGATCCGTAAAAACTGTTATCAGAAGTGAGGATATTATTGACTTTTTGAGAACAATGTTGAAATCGAGGTATGGAGGCTATACTGAAAATGATACAGCAACAGTTCGCCGACCAAAAGAGACTAACTGTATGCTGGGAAAAAGGTCATATAAAAACAAAAGGAGGAGGAATGCCGACTGAGAAAAAAATATGAATCGTCGAAAAGAAGAAGAAAGTAAGTAAGTAAGTAAGTAAGTCATTTATTCAGTTAATATATAATAATATATGACAGAGCACAATAGAAAATGAATCCGTTATAAATATAACCGAGTAGCCTAAACGTAATATTAGTTACAAACATAATATAGCAGCTGGGGATACACGTTTATAAAGAAGGATATGCCACCTAAGCAAGCTTGTGTTGTGGCATCATCGTTCTCATTATATGGATACAATTCATTTGATGGAAAATGTAGACTAGTTCGTCGAGAGCAAACACGTGTGGCCATTAAATGTTTTCCAGTATAGCATTTAAGCAATCAAAACTATTCTTCATAAAAAATTCAATTTTGGTTTAATTTTTTTAATACTAGTAATATTTTTCAATTCAGAGGGTAATTGATTATAAAGTTTGGGTTCAATATATGTTACAAATCTCTGATTATGACGAAGTCTAACAAAGGGAACATCAATGTTCTGGTTTGTGTTAAGGCGGGTGTTATGCGGGTGTGTTTTAAAATTCAAGGGTGTGTTCATAATCCACAGGAGACAATGATAAATATAAAGCTTCTTCACATTGAAGACATCTGCTTCTTCGTACAATTTCGTGGTGGAGAATCTTTTATTTTTCTTCAATAAGATTTTAAGTAATGTATTTTGGACTGTCTCCAAATTCCACAATGTAGTTTTGAATGTTCCCCCCCCAAGCAATAATACAGTAACGAATAATGGATTCTGATAGTGCCCTATAGATCACCATGAGAGTTTTTTTATTCAGAATATTCCTGAGTTGGTAAAATTTGTAAATCAATTTACGAAGTCTTTTTGTAGTGTATGTGATATGCTCGTTCCAGCGCAGAAATTGATCTACCATAACACCCAGGTATTTTATCGATTGAGTTTTTGTTACGGTGGGGCATTGACAATTAGCAGATGCATCACAGTTGGAATTATGGATATGTAGGGTCTGAAGAGTGGGCTGATCTTTGGCCGTCGAAGAGAATGCCATGAATTTGGTTTTTTCGATATTGAGGCTTAGTAAACTATTACTGAGCCAGCTAGAAATAAATGCCATTCCCTTTTCAGCTTTATCGTATGTTTCATCCCAGGTGTTACCTACAAAGGACACAGCGGTGTCATCAGCATAAGATATGAAGTTGCCATCGAGTTGTTCAATAGAGAAAATACTGTTTATATACAACAAGAAAAGGATAGGGCCCAAGACTGTCCCCTGTGGAACTCCCATGGAGACTGGTTATGGATCACTTAAAGAAGTATTCACTTTAACTACCTGCATTCTTTTCGAGAGATAATCTTTCAGTATATCCAATGACACGCCCCTAATTCCACAGCACTTCAGCCGATTGAAAAGTATTTTATGATTGACAGTATCAAAAGCCTCAGCCAGGTCTAAGAATAGTGTCAAGCATCTTTGTTGATTTTGAAAACAATCAAATACCGAGTTTGTTAATTGAAATACTGCTGTTTCAGTAGAGAGGTTTTCCCTGAATCCAAATTGGTTATCCGACAGAATATTATTTTTAGTACAAAAATGGAGTAGTCTGGACTTTAAACATTTTTCAAAAATTTTTGCAAAATTGTTTATTCAGTTATTGGCCGAATCCAAATTGGTTATCCGACAGAATATTATTTTTAGTACAAAAATGGATTAGTTTGGTAGCTTTCTTCTTGTCACCACTTTTAAATATTGGTGTTGTTGTTGACTCCTTGAATCGGAAGGCACTATTCCACGGCTAAAAATCAAGTTCAAAATAAAACACAATGGTTCAACAAAAAATGTATGAAATTTTTTTAAAAGATACACAGAAATTTCATCGGGTCCCGATGAGGTATTATTTTTTAGAGACGATATAACGTTGACCAATTCGGTTTTCGTTACAGGGTGTAAGAATAGCGAATCTTTGATGTTCAACTTTCTTTCTGGGGCAGATTGATCGGATTTTGATATTTTTCCTGCCATTGTTGTACCTATATTGGGAAAGAACTTATTGAAGTGATCTGCAGTTTTTTTATCCGTGTTTAGTTTTTTATTTTCATCATCATGAATATTGAAGGTGTATGAGCCTGAAGATTTTTTGTTATGCGTAATTTCTACGATACACTCCCATATTCTTTTTGAGTTGTTCTGTGCCATTTCGATTTGGTTCCTGTAATATTGATTTTTTTTGGTCCTCAGGAGGTTGGATAAGAAGTTGCGATATATTTTATATTCAGATTTAGATTCGGGACTTTTTGATTTTATAAATTTTTGTTTCAGGCGATCTCTGTGTCGTATGGAATTCAGCAAACCAGTGGTCATCCAAGGTTCAAGCTTTATACTATCATTGTTCAAGTGAATTACTTTCGTTTTTGTACTAACGTCGATATAATGAGATATTTTCCCAATGAACAAATTATATGCTGTTTCTGGTTCAACCGACTGATAAATTTTCGCCCAGTTTTCTCTTTTCAATAGCTTATGGAGTTTATTATAATTGGTAGTTTTTTTTTTATTATATCGGAATGTTCAGTCACCTTCATTGGAGAATCCAGGTGGACGGACAGCATAAGTGTGTAGTGATCAGTTATGTCGGTTTTAAAGATATATGATCTGATTCTTGTATCGTTATGAGCATTTGCATTTTGCATCTTGACGTAGATATGGTCAATCAAGCTGGAGGTACTATCTGTTACTCTTGTTGGTTTATTGATATAAGGAAAAAATCCCAATTCTGCTAATATACAGGTATAATTAATGACATTCCTATCTGCAAGGTTTAGAGTATTTATATTTATATCCCCGCAAAAGATATTTATATCATGATGAGTATCTAGCGAGGAGAGATAATCTTCGAGTTCCGTTAGATATAGATCCACGTTGGTGAAGGGGGGTCTGTAAGAGGCTATCAGAAGGAAAGATAGGTTATTTAGTTCGAAGGATAATTGAACTAGGCTAGTTTCAGATAGGCGTTTGATAGATGCATTGTAGTTGATGTCCTTCCTTACAAACAGGATCAAGCCATCATTTTGGTTAAAATGTGAGTCATTATATATAATATCAAAATTGGGAAGATAAAATGTGCGAATATCATCCAATAACCAAGTTCCAGATAGGACTATTACACCGATGTTAGCATTATTGAATGACTGAATATAAAGAAGAAGTTCATCAAAGTTCTTTCTCAGACTTCGGATATTGAAGTGAAGGATATTCAATTGATTTTCACCGCCTAACACATGTTCACTCTCGCCAATGTCACAGACTATTGTATCCCTTTCTTCGTATTGTTCCAGGCTATCAAAAAAATCCAACATGATTATAGTTTAATAATATTAAGTATATGAACATAAATGTAATTAATAGTATATAATATAAACACACAAGTATGCATATATATGTAACAAAAAAAGTATTCAGTCAGAGGTCACCAATAAAATGGATCACACCACCACCAGAAAATTAACTGACAAAAAAAAATCGAATGTGCAGTGTTAGAAAAGTTGAATTACATGATTGGGTACATAAGAATAATTCAGAATGTGAATATTCTCGAAGTACAGGAATTAATAAAAATAGAAAATAATGGTGTTCATGGTATCTAAAAAATTTATATAACATTAGAATGTAGAATTACTGACAATTCAGAATTTCAATTTTACCAATTATAGTACAACCACATTATCCTAATTTTTCAATGTCAGAGTCGCAACTTATATTAACGTTTTTTTCATTAACTTTTGTATATATTTGGCCATTGAAGGACCAGACAGGTTTTCCCTCGAGAGCTGATTTCGCAGTTTTCATTAAAAGTCTTCTGTGTAGTGTCAAATCTTCCGTGAAGTAAACTTTAGAACTCTTCAGCTTTTTGGCGGATTTGAAGATATTTACTTTCACAGCTTTACTGGAAACTTTGAGTATCAGTGGTCTCGGTCTAGATTGGGAGCTGGGTTGTTTACCCACTCGATAGCAGCTGATTATCTCTTCATTTTTCAAAGATAGATTGGCATTATTCTTTAAAATTTCATTGATTTTGGATTTGGCGTTTTCCTCTTCAATTTCGGACACTCCGTAAATACAAATGTTGTTGCTTTTGCTGTTTTGTTCCATGGAGTCTACTTTTTGTTCGAGTATGGATATTTTATCGTTTTGCTTTTTTATTTTTAGTTGGAGACCGCACATATTTTGTTCGAGACTCTCCATTAGCTTTTTTGTCAGCTGAGCAATGAAATCATTTTCATTGAAGAATTCGGTTATCGATTCTTTTATTATGTTATTAATTTCTTGTTTACTCCTAGTACCCATCGCGTGAATATGTTATATCAGTAAGAACAGTAAATAGATAGGACTCACGTTGAAGTTGGATTTCTGCTTTTTTCCACACTACACTGTGTTGAAATAGTTGTTCGTGGTGGAGCCATCCGAATTTGGACTAGGCAGCACGACACATTAAACTGAACCCAAGAAGTACAAGAGAAGAAGGAATAACAAAAGCAACAGAAAGCATTTTTCTAAAAGATTCTCCAGAAAACCTAGCAAAAAGTCGCAGAACTGAAATAAAAAGTCGACGCCATATAGGAAAAAAAATAAAGAAGTTATTGCGGTATGAGAAAGAGCGATGAATAAAGTCAGGGCATTCCAAAAAGAAGCCAAGAAAAAAGTGTGAGCGTTACGAGGAGGACTAGAAAAAAAATTTGCTCCACTGAAGATTCAAGACGGAAATGCCACCAACATCGAAAGTATGGAAACTTCATTGCTGCTTTGAAATTGATATACGGTGATCCAGATCAAGAGCAACTGTATTGGACACAGTTGAAAATACGAGTGCAAAAATCCGGTGAAAGTCCGCAGGAATTTGGAGCAGACGTGCAGAGGCTGATCAGCTTGCCTACCCACAGGAATGCATTGACTGAGGAATATAGAGATACAAAGGACCCTGAGATCAATCCAATTTGAGGAATACTTTGAAGTCTTGGTTCGTTCTTTGGGGGTGGAATGGGCTTTCAACATCTCCAGGACGAATGTGCGGGCGATCTTGTTGGAAGAGACACAAATTGACAACAGAAAAAAGATGTTAAGTAGAATACTAGAAAAATTGGAGAACAGGAATAGCAGTGGTAATAACCAATCGAGGAGAAACTGCTTCAGATGGGGTAAAAGCGAACATTTCAGAAGGAATTTCAGGATGGGTTCCCACTCACCCAATAGGACCGGATCATCTAGGGAGTTTTTGGGTAGATACCAAGAAACTGGTTCGGCCAATATATCGGGAGGCATGCGGGTAAGGAAGAGCAAAGCTCCCAGGATCAACCAAGTCAACGGGGTCCCAAGAACTATCGATAGTTTGCCCATCAGAGAAAAGATGAACCAGTAGCATCCCATCCCATCAGCTGATGGAGAGAAATGATTTCCAAATTGGAAGAGGAGAGGCAAATTCATGGAGGAAAATCAAGGGGACATTTGAGAGTCAATAGTAGAGGTTCTACTGAGTTCATGTGTGAC
This sequence comes from Gonioctena quinquepunctata, assembly GCA_018342105.1. Classification (NCBI taxonomy): domain Eukaryota; kingdom Metazoa; phylum Arthropoda; class Insecta; order Coleoptera; family Chrysomelidae; genus Gonioctena; species Gonioctena quinquepunctata. The sequence goes on along the minus strand of JAFIRS010006061.1, from coordinate 14,068 downwards.
TGCATGAGCTCCAAAGCCACAAAAATGAGCATTATTGGATGACTTTCGCGTATTTCTCGTAGAAATCTACGATTGGGTGAGATGAGCAGCACAAGGTCTTGGCTTGCGGTCCTTTCCTCTTGAAATTCGAAAGCAAGCGTTTTTTTCAAATGCTTTTGAGATTATCTTTCTGTTCTTCCAAATCCCAACGTCTTTGATACCTTTTTCTCTGAATTTCAACGTTTTCGAGATATTCTCCTCCTGAATCGCAACGTTTTTGAGATCCTACAGACTGCGTCAATTTGTGGGATCACTCATAACGATTTTGACCTCTTGAAATTACTGAATTTCGATTGAAATATCGAAATATAACTCATCCGAAGTATGGATAACTTGGGTAACGATATACAATATGAACTATGACTCGACGTGAAAGTGATGTAGATAGGGGGTAATGATAAATATCTAATGAATCTCTGGAGTCTTGAATCTTCCTATATGGGGTATGGGATGCTGACGGTTCATTACATCGTTGTTCCTCTAGGGCATCTTGGGGACACCTTGAAACATGCTGAATGGTTTATATATACAGAATGTCTCATATAAATTTCCGCAGGCAGATATCTAGGAAATGAAAGATGATATCCATATTTCGTGAAAACAGATGATGTTGATGTCAGAGGGTCCTCTTATTCACGTAGAGATCCATCACTGGGCGTCATCCGTTAGGGCGTCGCGACAACGACGCCAATTTTTGTTGATGGCATCCCAGATTTCTCAATGATTTGTGCGATCCTGCATCAAATTATGAATTCAGCCATATAGCACACTCATAGTTTCCCTTGAATACTGATGACAAACAGCAACTTTATTGCATATTATAAAGAGGGCCATGAATAAGTCAAAATGAAAAGCAATAACACGCGTTTAATAAAATGGATCAGTTATAATTGCATGGCCTGTTCAGTTTCATCTGGTTGTGTGTTTCTGTTAAATCGCAGACAATTCGAACTGAAGCAAATGTTCCAAATTACCGAAACATATTTTACTTTGACCAAAACTCTACCAACATGATGGTAATAACAAAAAAAATTAAAGTGATAACATTAATTATTTCAGTAAGTGTTCGAACTGCCTCCCTTCACGTGGAATACACTTATTGTACCCTTTTATTATTTTATGATTTGTGACTGCTAAAAGCGTCGCTCGCGGTATGGAAGCACAAACATTTGTGATACTATTTTCCAAATTTTCTTCATTTTGTGGACGTCGCATATATACTAAAAGAAATCCAGTGGAGTCATATCTGGACTTCGAGCTGGCCATGGTATTGGACTATTTTTCATTGAAAGTGTCATCCAAATATTGGGTAATTATTCTATTATTATGCGGAGGTACCCCATCTTGTTGAAACCACATATTCCGTTGAGTTTGTTTTGGTAAATTCTTCAATAGATTTGGTAACACATGTTGGAGGAAAAGCAAGTACCTCTCTTCATTGAGGATTCCTATCAAATAACAATCGGAAATTTCGCACCAAACAATAACCCCCACACAGACTGATATTTCGTTTCATGAATCCAATGAGGGTTAACAGATCAACAGTGACAATTATGTTGGTTTATTATACCATTGTTATAGAAACGGCTTCCATCACTGCATAATATTTTGTTCAGAAACTGATCATTATCATGAATACGGGTGGACAACCATGCAAGGAAGTTCAATCTCCCATCAGCATTTCCTGAATATGAGAATAGATTGAAGCTATGAACAATAAACAATAAAGATTATTACCTGGCTGTTGTCCTTGAACCAGATGTATTTTGTAGGGATGAAATTTGTTTTTTGACGAAATACGTTGTATTACCGATTTTGAAATATCACAATCCATTGCTACTTGTCTGGTAGAAGTATGTGGTTCCAATACCATTTGACCCAGCACTGCAACAGTGTGATTCCCATCTGTAGCAGTTTTTGTTTTTTTCGCTTATTTTCATTGAAACATCGATTTTGTGTCAAGGATTTGGCCAAGTGTATCAGATGGCCTTAACAGTGCCAGTTGACTTCTATATTGATTAATTACATAGAAAAATATAGTTTATGAAATTTACTTTCGACTATTTGAACGCCGAGTGGTTGCGAAATCAAACTGAACTACAAAAACAACTTATTCAATTTGTGTAGGTTCGGAAAATGCAGAGAGAAGATTTGCCATCGAAACATAAAGATATTTTCACTTAGCGGGCTCTACCAACTCAGAAGTCCGGGCAACTCGAGACTGGAAGACATCGGATCCAGGAGCACGACTCCAGATTTCATGGTTCTCAATTACTAACAGATTGATTGACTCTGTTGAAAACTATAACCTTTATACTCATAATTATCTTTCTTCCTAATCAAAATGTATTCTGAATTTCCTTTCGGAAGGAGATAAGTTGAAATCAAACAAAGAGTTGGGCTTTTTTTATATAAATGGTGAATCTTCATTCAAGCTCTTGTTCTGAATGAAAATACTCTATGGAATTGAACTTCAAACTGACAAAATTAAACACTATCAAAAGTATAAGGGCTTCAAAAGGTTTTTCAATAATACTAGAAGTATTTGGTCGAAGCTTAAAACTACTCAGAAGGCAATATTCAACAGATACAATTTTCAACCGTCTCTCATGGAAATTCAGTGAGAACTGCCTAGCTTTCGTCTGAAAAACCTCTTCAACGCCCTTACAATAGTGGTACTCTTCCTCACAAAATTGAAACGGATATCATGTTTACCCTGAGCATAATAATGATTATCCTTCTCGAGTAGGTATCAGATCTGGCAAGCGAAATACAAATTACTGGTTAGTTAGTCCCAGAGCCAACGTAAGAAATATACTACTTTGAACATAAGACAATTTCTGGATATATTAATTTATACATTCTTCTTAATATTCGGGGAAAAATCTCATCCAACTGGGATTGCATTATAATTCATTTTAGTGGCCCACTTGGCTAGATGATGGCCGGAAAACCCATAAAACCCAATCGTAAATCTACCTATCTAAATTCACATTGTTTTCCTATCTTTCATTTTCGAAACGGTCGATCCTCTATAACAATCTCATTTCCATTACATACTTTCCGAGAACATTTAATATCTATTCTCGCCCACGAAACTCCGTGTGGCCCACTGACTATTATTTAGCTGATAATGTATTCCTTCAACAAACCTATCCTGGCCGTGAAGTTTTCAACTGAATAGGGGTTTTTTTATTCTTGAAAATAGATACGATCTTGTACTATGATCGTCGATACGTTCGAAAGATATTGACGATTTTCATCGAATTTTAAGTAGAATCATTTCTTCATTGAATAGTGTTTTTACGATTTGCTACATTAGTTAATGAATGTTTTTTCTGACGGTAATCTTCTGTCGAGTTACCGATTAGCGTATATTCTCACAGCTTTTTTTGCATACATTCTTGCTTCGCCATAAATACATATCATATCCAACTTTTCTGCATTCTAAAATTGAACCATTTTTAAAGTTAACGAAAAACCAAACAAAACTTTTGTGAAATCTGACAGGTTTGCTGTCTGATCGATGAATACTCGTATAATTGCATCAATTTTGAGTCTTTCATAGCCCTCTTTATAATATGCAATAACGTTGCTGTTTTTCATCGGTATTCAAGGGAAACTAAGAGTGTGATAGATGACTGAAGCCCGCGGAGTTTTATGTGGGATACCCTATATATATATATATATATATATATATATATATATATATATTATAGAGTTTATTCCTTGAGATGTTGTTTCTAGATTCATTGAAATAACCAGTCACGTTTCCAAGACTCCAATAGTAGCTACAATCTCTTTCAGGGACTAAGATGAGTCAGTTGCATATTCAATTTCTATTTTTGTCAGTTCATTTATTGTCAGGAATTGTATCTGAGCAGATTGATTCGTTACGCTTCTGGGTAGGCCTTTCTACATATTCTATTATTTTTATGCCAAATATTGTAGCGTATATAGTGAATAATTGCGATCAAATCCAAAAGAAACGATTCCAAAGACTGGTTATCCCTTAAGCTTCTTGTACAACGCAGCGAAACATTATAACTCACTGCCCAGAGAATTTAGTATCTACAAATTCTCAAACTTCAAAACAATTTAAAACTACATTTACTTAAAAATGGTTAGCATTGAGATGTGCCTTACCGTATATACTCTGCATGACACGGGTTGGGTTAGATTATGGATTGACTTATCATTATCATGACTTGTTAAATATAAGTTTCATTTCTTGAAGAATCTTCATTAATGTTTTTGTTTATTGATGTTTTTGATAATATATGTATGCTGATGTACCTCATCTCCCAATATAATTGGTAACTGTTGTAGTAATGGTTGAGTTAAAACTACACCTTCTTAAATATTTGATAGGAATAACTTATGCCCTATCCTATATACTCAGCATGACACGAGCTTTGACTAGATCGTGTATAATTCTTTTAATATTATCATCACTTATTACAGGATTTTCATTTATGTTCTTGATAATATACTTTATGTATGTTGAAGTACCTCATCATCCACTATTTGTAATTGGTAATTGTAATTGTTGTATGGGTTGAGTTGAAAAACAGCTTCTGCTGACAATCCACCTTTTCACCAAAAAACACCTTTCTTTCTGGCTTGATGAATAAGGTCGATTCATTATTATTATTATTCTTTCACATATGTTTTTTAATTGCTATCTTAGTTGTGTTTCCAGTACTCCGAAGTTTCAATGAAAACTCAATAACGGGGGCTAAACCTATCATAGTGATATCCGGAACGATATATATATAAATATATATATATATATATAGATGAAGAGGAATTTGTTAAGAATCCAGAACAGCACCACCATCCGCCAACAGCTGTTTCATGGTTTCCCAATCATCGGGACGGCTTGTGGTCTCTTTCAAATTCGTATCAAATATCTCGTAGTGCTAATACCAACCGGCAAGTACGGAAATGAGAAAAGCATCAAATTATAGACAGTGATACCTATAATCTCTGCGGTGAAGCTTAGACCTTATATCGTGGGATTTTAATTGCATGATATTTCGTGCACATCAACAGGTCACCAACAGATGTCAGCATAGGTCAACCCACGACATCAATAGTCGTACTCCTAGTGCGTTCAGAGTAACGCGGATCAAATAACTAGATGAAGAGAAATCTGTTACGAATCCAAAAGAGCACCACCATCCGCCAACAGCTGTTTCATGGTTTCCCAATCATCAGGACGGCTTGTGGTCTCTTCCGAATTCGTATCAAATATCTCGTAGTGCTAATACCCACCGGCAAGTACGAAAATGTGAAGAGCATCAAATTATAGATAGTGACACTTATAATCTGTGCGGTGAAGCTCAGACCTAATATCGTGGAATTTTAATGGCACGATATTTCGTGCCCATTGACAGGTCACCATCGGATGTCAGCATGGGCCAACCCACGACATCAATAGTCGTACTCCTAATGCGTTCAGAGTAACGCGAAACAAATAACTAGATGAAGAGAAATTTGTTACGAATCCAAAAGAGCACCACCATCCGCCAACAGCTGTTTCATGGTTTCCTAATCATCAGAACGGCTTGTGGTATCTTTAAAATTCGTATAAGATATCCCGTAGTGCTAACACCGACCGGCACGTACGAAAATGTGAAAAGCATCAAATTATAGATGGTGACACCTATATATAATCTGTGCGGTAAAGCTTGGACCTAATATCGTGGAATTTTAATGGCACGATATTTCATGCACATCAACAGATCACCAACAGATGTCAGCATAGGCCAACTCACGACATCAATAGTCGTACTCCTAGTGCGTTCAGAATAACGCGAAACGAATAACTAGATGAAGAGAAATTTGTTACGAATCCAAAAAAGCACCACCATCCGCCAACAGCTGTTTCATGGTTTTTCAATCGTCAGGACGGCATGGTTTCCCAATCGTCAGGACGGCATGGTTTCCCAATCGTCAGGACGGCTTTTGGTCTCTTCCAAATCCGTATCAAATATCTCGTATTGCTAATACCTACCGGCAAGTTATTTGTTTCGCGTTACTCTGAACACACAAAGGAGTACGACTATTGATGTCGTGGGTTGGCCTATGCTGTCATCTTTTGGTGACCTGATAATGTGCACGAAATATCGTGCCATTAAAATTCCACGATATTAGGTCTGAGCTTCACCGCACAGATTATAGGTGTCACTATTCATAATTTGATGCTTTTCACATTCTCGTACTTGCCGGTAGGTATTAGCACAACGAGATATTTGATACGAATTTGAAAGGGACCACAAGCCGTCCTGATGATTGGGAAACCATGAAACAGCTGTTGGCGGATGGTTTTGCTCTTCTGGATTCGTAACAAATTTCTCTTCCTCTAGTTATTTGTTTCGCGTTACTCTGAACGCACTAGGAGTACGATTATTGTCGTTTTCAACAGGTCGGTTTGTCGTATTCAACAACCCGGCGTATTTTGCGAAAGAATCTAGATTTCAAATCATACAAAATCCAACTTCTCCAAGAATTGAAGCCAACAGACCTGCCTAAGCGTCGAATTTTCAGTGCCTGGGCTCTGGAAAAGCTCAATGAAGATCCGCTGTACCATCTCCGAATTTTGTTGCTATGCTAAGGGACTATTTATTACCCGAACTCCAAGCCCGTGATGTCGGTGATATTTGGTTTGACCAAGATGGGGCTACTCCCCATACTGCTCATGAAACCATGGATATATTGAGAAATTATTTTGGTGAGCGGCTTATTTCTTGTTTTGGACCAGTGATTTGGCCGTCTAGTTCATGTGATATCACCCCTGTTGATCATTTTCTTTGGAGCTACAGCTTTGATCGAGGCATTGAAAGCAAACAAAGTTCGTGTTATTGGCCAGATTCCCGTCATTATGCTCGAACAAGTGATCGAAAATTGGAGGTTGCGAATGGACATCTACGGCATAGTCGCGGCCAATATTTGACACGAATAATATTGGAAAAATAAATGCTATCAATTGTTCTTTCAATTCATAATAACGTTTTTGCCATCACATTACATTTTATGTGTTTTATTTCCAAATATTTTCCTGAACATCACGATGAATCACCCGATACATGGCAGTGAACTAGAGATATTTGGATCAATTAATTTGGGCTTGCCGACATTAGTTGTTGTTGTTTGCATGACCTATCCTGTACCAATGAGGGGCAAAAACCCCAAAACCGGTCAATCCGAATTGCATTGGTTGAAATGTATCTGCTTCACAGCAAGCATTTGCAAAGTAACCTCTCAATAGAGAGGCTTTTTACGATTATTCATAAGATGTCATCCAACATCCGTCAAGGCTTTAGCTAGGAAAGTAGTTGTTTTCTCATGGATATTTGACCCACTTCACTAACCCCCTTCAATTTGGGGTTGGTTCACAATGAGATTCGCTGATTCAATCAGGACATCTCTGGGCACATGCAGAAACTTAGTGAACTATGTGTTACAGATATATTTTTTTTTGGGAGTTTCTTGGGATATTGGATTTGTGTCTATTTGATACTAGAATACGTTTCGTCCCCGGCCGGAAACATCTTTAAATCTATATTTCTTCGTTACTTTTCATGGCTGACATTTTCTTGGAGATATATTTCTGGAAAGAATGTATAATGTTATTTGTGAATTGATAACTCAAGAGGTAAGATACATTGGCAGAAATGTTTAATGTAGAAACAGTTTCAGTTGGAGAAAAATACGAAATATATATATATATATATATATATATATATATATATATATATATATATATATATATATATATATATATATATATATATATATATATATGTTTCTTTCATTATTTTGGAACCAGTGTATTGCTTTCATCTGGTTGTGAATGGAATGTTTTGGTGCGGGTGGATGTGACGTTTGCTTGAATGGGTCGGAGATATTCGGAGAAGTCAAGTTTACGAACGGTTATTGTTAAGTTTGTGTTTGATGGTAACGTTAGGGGTGAGTGGAGTTTCTTTGACTTTCGTTTGATGTAGAGGTATGCTGCTTTTTTATTTTATTTGTTATTATTGCTTATGGTGATTACAAAATGGTATGGTAAATTTTACTCAGGTTACCAATGTCCGTTTTTGTTTGGATGTAAAATTTATGAGTTAAGTATCTTCCTGACCAGGTAGTTTTTGTGTACTACTTTGTGAGGATTTTTTTATTTTTTCTTATGAGGATCATGTCTAGGGAGTTTATTTCGTTGTTTTCTTCTTCTTCTAATATGAATTATAACTTTGTGTTGAAAGCGTTAAATGCTTCTAGGACTTCATCTTTTTTATCTCTAGGGATAGCCATTATGCAGTCGTTAACGTATCTCTTGAAAAACGGTATGGGACAATTCATTTTTTCTATGACAGATTCTCCTAGTGAGGCCATAATTAGTTGGACAATTGAACTTGATATAGGGGATCCCATTGCACATCCATCTAGTTGTTCTCAAAATTCGTTTTTATATTGAAATAAGTTGTTTTTTAATGTTTGTTTGAAGGTTGTAGACGATGTGGTAACTTGATTACTAACGTTTCGGACGTACATCGTCTTAATGTATTTAAAAGGTTTTCACGACGTTTCGAATGCTTGTATCTGCAATCGTCTTCAGGTGAATACTGACAAGTTTAGGTGCTACTTACCAATTAATATGACTGTCGGCGCAATGATGCGTGCAATTCCGCCATGTGCAGCGGTGCGTGTAATTTCGCGCGGTGTGGTGGTGTGTGAAGTTCCGCGCCTCTGCAGCCCGCCAGAAAGAGCAATCAGGGGTTTCCATACGTTCTTGATCTCAACGCTTGGTTGACTAAAGGCGTTATTGGCTTCGATGTAGGCAGCCTCTTTGAACTTTCGTTTGAACCTATGCTCCTCTGCTGTTTTTTAATGTTAAGTTTACTACTTTGGTGAATTCGTCGGACGATTAAGGGGTGTGGTCGTTCAATAAGCACCATTTTTTTGTAATGTGTGTTCAATTTGACGTCCAAGGATATTAGTAAGTAGTTATCAATCGTGGGAATGTCTTCGATTTTTGTTGGGTGTGGGGCAAATTTTTCCCCATGGGCAAGTATTTGTTCGATATCTTTTGGGATGCCAGTTTGGGATAGGTTTGTGATCCATTTGGATGTGTCTATTGATGGGGTGTTTTCGTTTTTCTTTATTAAATTGTTTATTTTCTTTATATTATTGCGTTTTAGTTTCAGAAATAATTTTTAATTTTTCTTTGTTTTTAATGATAAAAATGTGTTAATTGAATTATGATATTATAGCCCCCATTGAAGCTAACATAACCAAGGCCCCTGAAAATGTCCAAAACGAACTCAGATGCAACATTGTCAAGTCAATCACCAGTTACAATACAAAATAAAAAAACAGAAAATTGAGTTAAACAACCAACAAAAAACCTTCGCTAAAAACATTAAAAAAAACAAAAACCTTCCTAAGAAACAACCCTCAATGAATAGTAATCAATCCCGATAAAAGTAATAAAACTGTCATCATGAACAAAAAAGACTACGAACAGAAAATGGAAATCCTATCAAGTGACACTAATACCTATAAGAAATTTAAACATAACCCAACAAACATCTATCAAAATAAATACAATAATCTAATGGAAAAATGGCACAATCAAAACCTTATTATAATAGAAATAGAACAAAAATAAAAAATTTAACACCGCCTAAAATATACGGACTACCAAAACTCCACAAAGAAGGAATTCCACTCAGGCCCATTGTATCCTCAATACAATCGCCTTCTACAATCTATCCAGATTCCTCACTGACAGTGTCTCAAAAATAACTACTATATAGAAGACAGTCTCGCATCCAAAGAATTCATTGACCAAATAACCTACCAGATAACTACTCACTAATATCCTCGGACGTCATATCTCTATATACCAATTTACCTATGAACCAAATTAAACACACATCACAGAAAAATTGGCACCTATTAAAAGACTACACCTCTTTACCGTTCGACGAATTCACAAAAGCAGTAAACTTAACATTGAAAAACAACTTCCTTCAATATAAAAACGAGTTTTTTTAACAACTAGATGGATGTGCAATGGGATTCCCTATATCAAGTTCCATTGCCCAACTAATTATGAAATCACTAGAAGACTCTGTCATAGAAAAGTTAAATTGTCATATACCGTTTTTCAAGAAATACGGTGACGATTGCGTAATGGTCATCCCCAAAAATAAGAAAGATGAAGTCCTAAAAGCATTTAACGCTTTCAACACAAAATTACAATTTACATTAGAAGAAGAAAAAAACAACGAAATAAACTTCCTATACATGACCCCCATTAGAAAAAATTGAAGAATTTTCACAAAATGGTACACAAAAACTACCTGGTCGGGAAGATACTTGAATTTTAACTCATGTCATCCCTTCGCCCAAAAAAGGCGTAATTATTGGCATAACTGACCAAGCTATCATATCAACCCACCCCACTCTGCGAAAAGACACCCTAAAACAAGTAAGACGAACATTAATGAATAACAACTTCCCAATCAAACTAATAAACCAAATTATAAAACAAAGAACCCATTAATTATACAACCAAACAAAACCACAATTAAACACGAAAAAAGAAACTTACTAGGTCCCCATCCCATACGTACCATTTCTTTCAGAAAACATTGTCTTCACAAAAAAATCAAATAACCAAATTTGTCATAAATCAAACAACACTTTAAAAAACATTTTCACACCCCTAAAAAGTACAACCCCAACTATGAAAAAATCTTATGTAATTTACAGTATTCCATGTGATGACTGTGAAAAAGTCTATATAGGTATGACGTCACAATTACTAGAAAATAGACTGGAAGGGCATAAATATATGAAGAAGTCAAGCACGGCACAAAACAAACACATCATAAATGAAGACCACAACCCTAATTTCGATAAAACTAGCATTCTAAGCATAGAAACCAACCCAAGAAAAATTATCATCAAGGAGATGATTTACATAAAAAAAACAACGCAATGAACGACATATCGGACATTGGTAACCTAAGTAAAATTTACCACACCATTTTGTAATCACCATAAGCAATAACAACAAAAAAATTGAAATAAAAAAGCATCATACCTAACTACATAAAATGAAATTCAAAAAAACTCCACTCACCCCTAACGTTACCATCAAACACACAACTAAACAATAACCGTTTGTTAACTTGACTTCTCCTCCGAATATATCCGACCCATACAAGCAAACGTCACATCCACCCTCACTAAAACATTCCATCCACTACCAGATCAGATGAAAGCAGTACACTCGGTCCAAAATAATAAAAGAAGCAATATATATATATATATATATATATATATATATATATATATATATATATGTATTTTTCTCCAACTGAAACTGTTCCTACATGGAACATATCTGCCAAGGTATGTTACCTGTTGAGTTATTAATAACAAAAAAATATAGGATTGAAAATGTCCCCGGCCGGGGACGAAACGTATTTTATTATCAAATAGACTTTTATTATTACACGAATCCAATAACCCAAGAAATTCCTCAAAATTAGTACAAAAGGATTCAAGAAAAAACCAAAATATATGTGTATATATATATAAATATATATATATATATAAATATATATATATATATATATATATATATATATATATATATATATATATATATATTAGCAGCTCTCGATAAAGATACCTGAATAATATTCAAATACACATTTTGAGAAAGGATGCATTCGTATAATCTACCATATTTGGCATAGTTTGGCTAGTGTGGTATGGACTGATTTTGTCCTAAAACTCTCGTCCGCGTAGAATTTCTTTTTTTCTATGTTTTCCTTCATGTCGTTACATCTAGATTATGCTTCTGACTCCTTCCGCTTCCTGTGGTCCCGTTATCTCGTTTTCCCGTTATCTCGTTATCCCATTTTTCTGTTACCCCTTTTTTCTTTATCCCGTTATCCCGTTTTCCCGTTATCTCCCTATCCTGTCATCCCGTTATCCCGTGTTTTCGTTATCCCGTTATTCCCGTTATCCCGTTATCCCATTATCCCGTTACCCGTTATCCCATTCTTTCTTCATCCCGTTATACCAATTTTCCCTTATCCTGTCATCCCGTTATCCCGTTTTTTCGTTATCCCATTATTCCCGTTATCCCGTTTTCCTGTTATCCCGTTTCTTATTCATCCCGTTATTCCGTTTTCCTGTTATTCCCTTATCGTGTCATCCCGTTATCCCGTTTTTTCGTTATCCCGTTATCCCGTTTTCCTGTTATCCCGTTTTTTCTATAAAATAAAATAGAAAAATAGGGGTTGATCGTAGAAGGGTGGAAATTAGGAGTATTATGAATTTTTTTATTCTAAGTCATGACAAAATAAAAATAAAAATCTTGCCAAATAAATAGGGGTTGGTCGTAGAAGGGTAATAATTAAGGGTTGTATATATTTTTGAATGCTGTATCATAAAAAAATAAAAACAAAGATTTTTTTTTTAATAAAAAATAAAATTGAGGGGTGGACCACCCTCAACATTTAGGGGGATGATTCGTGGAACTAAACCATCCAGAGCGCCAAAAACATTCATTCAAATCGGTCCAGCCATTTAGGAGGAGTTCAGTGCCACACACGTATCACTGAACTCCTCCTAAACGGCTGGACCGATTTGAATGAATTTTTTTGTATGCGTCTGGGTGGCGCCCTGGATAGTTTAGGTCCACAAATCATCCCCCTAAATGTTGAGGGTGGTGGTGGTGGGGTACATACAGTGCTTCTCTTATTTCTGGAAACGATTATACATAAACAAGTGAAATTTGGAAACTGATTATTAAAGGTTGTAAACTTCCCTACTAGTGATGATAGATGACGAAATCGTCAGAAATGACGTCGCAAGGCCATTGGGACCAATTATTTCAAATGGAATCCTACAGCAAGCGACACCTCTTTCAGGAGGTATCGAAAAAACCTATTCAATGATACTAATTTTGTTTGTGTTTATGGCAGTTTTGGCAACTCGCTTTTGAAAAACGCAAAGCTGTGATGAATGAAATCAGTTAGGTAATACTAAAATTCCAAATTCAAGCTCTCCCTCTGGATAGTTGTCAAATAATCTGACGTTTTTGTTAATCTCCCTAATTCGACGTTTTTGTAATTGTCCAAGTTTTTGTACTTTTAATAATTTGTGTATTGTTGATCGAACGTTTAACTATTTTAGCAGCTTTTGGTACTTCTAATATTTTGGTATATTTTAATGATTTGTTAAACTGTTGTGAGCCGAACGTTTAAGTGCTTGAAGAAGCGAAATGGTACGTGCTTTAGGTGATAAAGTAGCAGCGATCCTAATTCTTGGTGAAACTGGACAAAATATTCATGCAGCAGAACGCATTTTTAATGAGAGGTTTTTCGATCGCCCTGTTTCGAAGACTTATTTAAGGGAGCTTCTTCGTAAGTTTGGAACAACGGGTAGTATTAATGATGCGAAACGATCTGGCAGACTACAAATCTCTGATGAAAAAAAAAATGATATACTGGCATAAGTAATAGTTAATCCTACTTCTTCAACAACTCACGTTGCATCTACCTGTGAAGTCGGTCGAAGTAAAGTACACAGGGTGTTGAAAAAAAAACAAATTTCATCCATACAAATTGAAAATGGTTCATCAACTCTCAGACGACGACCCAGACCGAAGACTAGAATTCTGTGAAAATATGGAAACTAAAATTAACCAACAGCCAGACTAGGTCAAAACAATCTGTTTCATCTGCACATTTTTTGTAGATTGACTATAGAAGACTCCATTTCTACTCAATCAAGGATAATTGGGAATCACATCTCTTTCTAGTAACAATTGACAATGATGAATATTTGTGATTCGCACAAAATGATGCCAACTTATATGGATGTTTCGCTTTCCTCACTCGCACTCGTTAAATATATAGCAATATTTTATTTTGAGGCAGTTTCCATTCACACGATATGGAATATAATATATCACAACCTCAGGAAGTTCCCAACTTCA
>JAFIRS010006060.1:0-43653 GCA_018342105.1 Gonioctena quinquepunctata | reverse complement strand
TGGTGGACAAGGATTTTTTTTAATTTTTATAAAGAAAAATTTAAATTCATTGTCTATGGACACTACCATAATGATTCAATTGTTTATTTTGATTAGGACAGGTCTAATTAGACTTCTCCCTTGAACTCATATTCAATTACGATGACTTAAATGCGAGAATTAGAGTCTTGTCTGGTCTTCCTTGGAATACTGGAACATATTTGACAGATGACGGTCCTCATTAGATTGATCATCTTCTGGTGTGTTTTCGTATGACAGGGATATTCCTTTCTTGATTCTGATATCTCCATGATTTTGTGTTCCATGTCTTTCTACTTCAACGTTCACTTGTCAATTGTCAATCTTGTCACTTGGGTCCAGCTATAACACCAAAATAATGGTTTCTAACAAGAAATGAGAAAATAGAGGGAAATTTTAATATCTAGTGTCATCCTGACCTAGAATACTTATTTTAACATGTATGTTATGTAAACCTATACAGTGTTCACTGATCATGAGCTGTTTTATGGCCTTTTGGCTTCTTGTACACCTGACGAGTAAGTAACCTCACTTTTTAAAATATGTCAATTTTCTTTCTCAAATAAAACCTTTTCAGTAACTTTTTCTATCAAAATACTTACTTTCAGGTACGCACTGATGATGACTTAACCGTCGAAAGCGCTTTGCTACAACTAATAAATAATTTTATGCACGAAATACAATTTTCTTTCATCGATTATATCGATACGTGCACACAGTCACACTTTTCATTTGATTATCTCTCACTCCAGCTGCTAAAGGTCAAAAACCACGTAAATGAGACGGAATGCCTAGCGATCGTGTGGGCTGTTAAACGCTATCGCCACTACCTAGAAGATAGGTATTTTACTTTGAGGACAGACAGTAAGGCTTTAACTTGGCTAGACAAGTTTGAGGACGCTAAGGCAAAACTCACAAGGTGGGCCCTACTCCTGCAAGAGTATTTTTTCACAGTGGAGCACGTGCCGGGTAAGAAAAATCAGTTAGCTGATTTCCTATCTGAGTACCCATGCGGGAGCCACGGGGAAGATCTCGATGCCGATATTGTAAGAGGTTTCTCCCCCTATTATCAAACTTTGGCGCTTTTCACTATTCTCGGTTTTTCTCGGGCGCCACCTTTATTTCCTATCTGAGTACCCCTGCTCCGGGTAGTCCAGTGAAGAAAGACACCCAGGGTCAATATAGTCGTGACACTGTAACAGGGCCAGCAAGGCAGGCTTTAATTGCCTTCAACTGGTTTCGAACCCGGTGGCGACTGCGCACTAGATGTTAAAATTCTACTCAAAATAGTCAATGAAAGAATACTAAGAACAGGATAAACAGGTATATCAAAAATAATGAAATACAGTAAGGGCGGCTGACGGCGGCCTCAAGTTATCACAACAAATAAACACATGGCAAGCACTATATACAGAGGAAGCGGGGAGGGTGTTTTCAAGCAGGCGGGGTAAATTTAGCAACCAAAAGCTCTTGCGGTGGGGGGGTGTCGTACGGACTCGTATGCAGAAATTACCAGCACAGCTTTGAAATATATATGTGCCTCTTACGATCATGCGCACATTGCATCTGCGGTACTTACAAACATTTCCTGATGTCTTTTACCTGATACAACATATTTACCAAACTCCGATCTCACTGCTTCGGCAAGCCCCGGGACGGTCGTGGACTGCTTCGGTCTTTGGCTCACACTCTGGATACTAGTCGGCCGCGTGACTCCTTCTGCTGGGCTGGGCAAGCTACTCCATCATTGAAATATGTCGAAACGGAACTACGGCCGGCTTCTCCCTCTTTTCCGAATCCCTCTCGAACGACTTATATGCGCGCGCCGTTTTGTGGACTCTGTCGCTTGCGATACAAATTATACTTTCACAGAATAATTACCCAGCTTGTAAAAATCCTTCGTGCTTGTGACGTCAGCTCGGTGCGTGCGCCTCAACTGTACTCTCGTGCTTCTGGCGGAAAACTCTCTGGCGTGTTGGCTGGCTTCGCTGCTTCGGAACGACTGACTGCTTTCTCTCGCCTTTGATCCAACGTCCAGAATATCGGCCTCCCTTCCTTCGTGACGTCAACGGCTGATCGGACACAGTGTCATGTTCTCGGTGGCGACGGTTGTGACGTCAGCTCGGTGCGCGCGTCTCTGTCTAGACTCAACTGTGCTGGGTGGCGATCGGACTGTTGGCCGTACGGAATGAATCCGATCTTCAGTGAGACTTTGATTCTCGAGTTTTGCGTTCGATTCAAGTGCTTGCTCCAGAGTGGGGCGGGTGACGTACGATTGCTTTGTTTCGCTATGTGTTGCGAGGTGTTTTACGTAATCGATTCGGGAGGGCTATTTATTACGACATGTGTAATTCATGCTTCGCGAATTTATGTCGGACAAGAATGATATTTTTCCGAGTATTATTAACGGAGATAGGGCTTTTATTTCTTACAGGGAGCTTTTGTCTTATAAAATAAAGTGGGAAAATAGTAACTTCGTTACAATATGGATCGGATGGGAGTACCACCTATGAAGGTGAAACCAAGGCAAGAAACTACTATCAATGTCGTGGAGACCCCATACAAAATTGCTACTCGTCTGCAACTGGGCGATCCAGAGACACTCGCAATTCTCGCGAGGTTGCGTATCTGTCAGCAGGAGGTAGAACCTCAGTCAGTTGAAGGAAGACAGTTGACTAGGGACTTTGTGGCGGACAATGGAGTTTTGTACCGTCGCAAGGGAGATCGAAAGTTATTATTTCTTGTAGGGGAACTACGACAAGCTATCACAAGCTATTATCATGAGCCCCAACCTCTGGTCACCCAGGGCAGGCCGAGACCATAAGAGCTGTCTCACAGCATTATTGGTGGCCAGAGCAGGATGACTATGTTCGAGCTCTCGTACGAGGTTGTTTGGTCTGTCAGAGTACAAAAGCAAGACGACACCAGCCTGCGGCACCGCTGCGACCCACGGTCGTAGACCGGCCCTGGCAAACCACATCGTTAGATACTCTAGGACCGTACGCTGCCTCGACTAAGGGCAATGAGTTCGTTATAATATGTGTCGATCTATTCAGCAAGTGGGTTCAGGTCAAGGCCACACCTTCTACTGCAGCTGACAAAATGGTCCGTTTTCTTGATCATGAGATCCTGGTCAGGTGGGGCATTCCAGAAACGATAATTTCAGACAATAGCACAGCATTTACGAGCTATCTGTATACCTGGAATCTTGAGAAAAAGAGCATCCAGGCATTATATTCTCCCATTTATCATCAGCAGTCCAACCCTGTTGAAAGACGAGTGCAAGAATTCAAGAAAATTCTTCGCACCAGGATGATTGGTCGTCCAGAACGAGAACGGGAATTACATATTCCTACAACGGTCTACAGTCTTCGAAATCGAAAGAACGCAGCGACGCAAGGGACTCCCGCGGAGCTCTTGCTCGGGTACACACCACCTCGCCCTGGTGATTGGTCAATACCCGGAGTCAGTAATCCCATACGGAATTTTCCTGCCGATCGGCAGCTCCGTATAGAGAGAGCTAGACGTTGTCAAGCTGCTTATCAGCGAAATCTGTTTTCAGATAAAGAGAATCCATCTCCCAAATCGTATCAGGTAGAGGACCTGGTATTTGTAAGATATTTCAACAAGAAAAATTTTGGAAAAACTTCAATAGGGCCGCACCCAGTTATTGAGGTTATGGGTCGCGACACCTATGAAGTGATGAGAAACGACGTTGAATGCGCTATTCACGTCAATGACATTCGAACTTTTGTTCGGAGAGTCCTGCCGGAAATCGTCACGCGGAATCTGGATCAGCCAGGGCGTCCCGAAGACATGGGCGGCGACGAAACGGAAGTCCAAGACCAGGGGGGTCTCGACATAAATCCAGTCGCACCAGATGGGGCTAATTCTTCAGGTAGAATAGAGCCCAAGGAAAAGCCTGCCACGGTGCCAGCTGAAGCACATAGGGCCAATCCTACCCTTGTTTCACAAACGGTTCCAGAAGTTCAGAAATCTATCACAGTTGAGAAGGTTATTTCTGATATACCGTATCGGCGGTCTGATGGGGAACTCCCAGCACCGAAACGTGGGCGACCTCGGTCGCGCGTGGTCGCTGTGAATCCGGTTCATTCTAATAAAACTCCCAGTGGGCAGATTAGTCGTGAAAAATCACCCACTTCCCGTGTTGTTCGATCATCGTTCGCCCCCACGCAAGTAATTCCTTCTCAGGTGTCACCAGGACGTACTGGTGCTCCACCTCTTAGGCGTCGTTGTCGCGTTGTAGCTACCAATAACATCGAGGGACACCGTCCACAGACGAGTCTCCCTGTGGACCAGAAGACGGACCATGGTCAACGTTCTTCGCCACATAGGGTTACACGTAGAATTAGGACTGAGAGTGAATCAACTAATGAGGGAGCTCCAAGTCAATCTTTTATTGTAGCGTGTCAGGTACATCAAAAGGCCAAATGAGCTGCGGCGTATTGTAGAAGTAGACATGAGGTCTCATAGCAAACCTTACGTTGTTGGTGGGAAACTGTAGGCTGGATTGGCTTGAATGGCAAGAAAGTCATACGTAAGTGGCGTTCTTAGTCGTTGGGTCAGCCAAAGCCCGATCATATCCTGTTGGGCATACGAGGGCAGGAGGTCACCCCAATTGTCTCGTATTCTTGACTTGTCTCTGCACAGCCACGATTCACATGGAGGGTAGAAATATTCAATAATATTCTTGTACGCGAAGTCTTTGTATCACTGTCCTAACTTAATTGCCATACATTTTGGTATGGTTGAGGAAGTGCCCAGGAATGCGCGAACCTGAGCCAGTGGAAAGAGATTTGTAGCTCGCAATGTATTGCTGCGAATACAGCTATCTCCAACAAAGTAGCTTCTTCAAAGCGGGGGAGTGTTATGAAAATCGCCTTTTTACACGATAAAACTTCATTTCTAACTTTTACACAGCTCTAGGCACATGAAACATGTTGTACATAGCTTGCTTTCATTTGGGACAAAATTTGTGTCTACTTATTTTGACCAAGTGAAAAACTTTGTTATACGCACTTGCACGTTGATAAATTTCATGACATTAGAAAGAGAAATGTGCAACTAAATGTTCGTAAACTTCTTCAAATTCAATAATTTTTCCAAATGGGGAAATTTTCGTTTCAATTTTGGGACCGAGATGAAAGTTTATATTGTATAAATTATATTCATAGCTGAGGAGATTCTTCCCAACGAAATTAAACACGATTTTGTTTAGATTTAGAAATGCTTATTTTCAATCCCATGTCTGGAGGTTTGTTTTGAGTATTGGCAGCGTTCTGACAAAGCCGCCGTCGCCTTGTTCATGTGCAGGTGTCCTCCTCAATAGTCAGCGTTATTTTTTAACGGTCGATGCTGAGAAATTTCAGACAAAGAAGCTTTGTTTTTTTTTCCGGAGTCGATGCCGACACATATATTTTTGAAGAGTTTCAGTTTTCAGTCTGGGTTCGATATTCACATCGTGTGGATGTCAACCGGTCGAGCGTTTTCTACAGCGTACCCTGTCGAAGGTGCCTCATCGTGAGGAGTCTACGTTTGAAGATAAAAGGACCAATCTTAGTTCTTCGCTTCGTTTTTCGGGTCTCACTGAAAAGGTGAAGAAGTGTCAGAAGAAGAGGATTAGTTTTCGCCTGACAACGGCGAAGGGCAATTTTAGGAAGAGAAAGGAGATTCCCACACCTTTACACGTTTAACGGAAATTTTCATCCTGGCCAATTTGGTATACGAGGGACATCAGAGAGTTCTTCAAAGATATTCTTCGCATCTTATCATCTAAGAATTTCCAGATCGACGATTTTGATATACAAGGGACATCAGAGAGTTCTCCAAAGATATTCTTCGCATCTCATCAACTAGGAATTTCCAGATCGGTGATTTTCTACAAGCCTGAGAAGCTACTCCAGGGAAATAGCTGGAGCGAGGAAACATCTAGATCTTCCCTTCTCCGCTCTCTATCAGGCATCAAGTCAATGAAAGGGGCCCACGAATCTAGAGATCAATTTGTCCCGGGGCAGGTTAGTTACTACGAGTCTATATTTATTGGGATAAAACATCCTTGCCTGTCAAGACATCATTAGGGATTCCTCGAGAATACCCCACCAAAGTTTACCCCTTTGGACCTGGAACAACAATTCGCGTTCCTACTTTCCACAAATCCTGCAACGAAAAGGTTACCTTCCTGCATTTTGTTTTGGGATAACGAGTTGAAGTTAAATATTCCTAGTTAGGTGCGATTCACTACGCTCGTTATCCACCCTAGCTTTTGAAAAACCGTGATACTACCTCCAGTCCTCCCAGGCTGGTCATTTTTTTTACAGTAGTTATAGGAATAACATTGCACATCGTTATTCTTCGCGAAACCCAAAATTCATGCCTGGAATTCAACACCTCTGTTAGGCGACGAAAAAACCAATTTTTCTAATATAAATTTCACTGGCATTCGGTATTCGCGGCTCTGGAAGGATCCACGAAAGAAATCGATGAGTTTCAAATACGGCTTTCAATTATTCGAACTCCAGTAGGCACGACTAGCCAGAGTCGCTTGCCTACAGACAAACAGACAGAATTCGCAGCGAATCTGTCCAATGGATTGTTAGATTTTGCAGGTTATCCAAAAGCCGTTTCCTTGGTGGATGAGCCCGTCTACAATTCAATTAGGTCCCAGGAGCGTTGCTACAGACATGAATCGCAAATTTTTCGGCTCTTTTTGGAAACAATAATGGCTCAGAAAGCCATTCAACTCGAGTCTCGACACCAAAATCAGATTCAGATAGGAATTTAAATACTCCGCGAAAATATGAAGGTATGTTTTCTGGAAATGAATTCTATATAAACGAAATGGGATCGCGAGAGGCGAGTCCACAGAGAGTGGAAATTTGGGAAAATCTCCCTTCGAGATTTCCCAAAAATTTGTCAGAAAAACCCTCTTTGGGATTTTTTAATGATTCAGAAACTGAAAAACCCACTTCGGGATTTTTCCATATTTTAAAGAAAAACGTTATTTCGGAACTAGACTCTGTTGGCGAGCTGACCGACAGGGCTAGCAAATTGAAACAGGATTTGACAAAACAAAATTTGACTCCGCGAGATTTCGGAAATAGCCCGTCGGGTAGAAATTCTCAAAAAGGGATTTCGTTCACGAGAAAAATAGGTTTCAGCCGGCATCTCGCACATCTGGCGGGATTACGGGGAGACAAGATGAGTTTCCAATATAACGGAACATGTCACAAGAGTTGGATGATAGTTCTGAAGTTTTAGATTATCATGCCACAAACACTGGTATCGAAATTGAAAATGGGTTACATAGGGGTAACGTTATGGGTAGTGTGGTTCCGTTTGAGGAACACACATTTCTGCCAAGTCGATATCGGATTTCTCTGGATGAATCTGCGTTCAATAATTTCATTATTGGATGTCATGGAGAAATACCACGCATCGAGGTGGTGATTTTTGGAAGTCGAGCTAGGGCACTCGTGGATAGTGGAAGTTCGCTCAGCCTTTTGCGACGAGATTTGTTGCCTGAGACTTGGCAGATAGATACTTCGGAAGTGACACCATTAAAACTTGCTTGTGCCGGAGTGAGTACGTACAGCACCGGACAAACTGTCGTTGATGTACAGATAGGTAACGTCATCTACGCCGTAACAGTGCAAGTGGTGGATGATCTTGTCGAGGATCTTCTTTTGGGTTGTCCTTGGCTGGCGGCAAATGACGCGATGGTTGACTTTTCCAGAAGGACCATCTACGTTGGCAAAAGACCGAGGCAAACCATTTTTTGGGCTGAGGAGATTTATTCTCCCTCGAAAGAGTTCCCACTTCCAGAGGTTGAGGATCATCAATTGCCGGAGGAGAACACGGTCGAGTTTTTAGCTTTGATTGGGGAGTTTGCGGATATTTTCTATAAATCGCCGCGTCAACCGGTAACGCGCGCCGCCGTGCACAGGATTGTATTAAGGAATAATGTGCCCTTCAAAATTCGTCCCTATAAGGTCAGTGACGAGGAGCGTGCACTGTTACAGGGCGAAGTTTCCAAGATGTTGGCAGCAGGGGTGATTGGGCGAAGTCAGTCGGCGTATCAGAGTCCGGTGGTCATTGTTACCGAGAAAGACGGCTCTGCTAGGTTCTGCGTCGACTACCGTAGGTTGAACTCAATTACGGTTCCTGAAGCCACCGTGCTTCCCAATATTCATGAGACGATAAAAGAGTCAGGACAGGCCAGCGTCTTCACTAGCCTGGACCTAAAGAGCGGTTATTGGCAAGTAGCCATGGAAGAGGAGTCAAAGCAGGATACTGTCTATGCCACTCCTGAAGGTGCGTGCTACGAATTTAATTCGATGTCACTCGGGCTGATGTCAGCACCAGGAAGTTTTCAGCGTCTCATGTCTGCAGTATTCGTTGGTTATATTGACGTCTTTGTAAAAGTGTATCTTGATGACATCATCGTTTACTCTAATTCAAGGGAAGATAATCTTTTGCATTTAAGGTTAGTCCTGGAGCGGTTCAGAGCTCATGGACTCTGGTGTAGTTTGCCCAAATGCTTCTTTGCGCAGCGGAGACTGGAATACCTGGGGCATCTAATTGAAGAGCATTGTAATGAGCCATTAGAACGGCATGTCCTAGCAATCCAGAATTTCCAGCGACCAAAGAATATTTCCCAGTTGAGGGGGTTTCTAGGGACAGTTGGATGGATTAGAAAATTTGTTCCGAATCTGGCGGAATTGAAAGCTCCACTCACAGACTTGTTAAAGAAATCGTCGACAAAGGGTATGTGGTGGACGCATGAAGCGGACGTTGCATTCGCAACCAATAAGGAGGTCGTGTCCAGACCAATGGTTTTGGCTAGACCAGATTTCGATTTGCCGTTTGTACTACAGACCTGGGATAGGGATGGCGGCCGTTTTGTATCAATCGGATAGAAACGGTGACCGGAGGATTATCTCTCACTCCAGCGCTAAGCTGAAAGGTGCAGAGCCTAATTACCACGTGAATGAGACGGAATGCCTAGCGATCGTGTGGGCTGTTAAACGCTATCGCCACTACCTAGAAGATAGGCATTTTACTTTGAGGACAGACGGTAAGGCTTTAACTTGGCTAGACAAGTTTGAGGACACTAAGGCAAAACTCACAAGGTGGGCCCTACTCCTGCAAGAGTATTCTTTTACCGTGGAGCAGGTGCCGGGTAAGAAAAATCAGTTAGCTGATTTCCTATCTAGGTACCCATGCGGGAGCCACGGGGAAGATCTCGGTGCCGATATGGATCGGATGGAAGTACCACCCATGAAGGTGAAACCACGGCAAGAAACTACTATCAATGTCGTAGAGACCCCATACAAAATTGCTACTCGTCTGCAACTGGGCGATCCAGAGACACTCGCAATTTTCGCGAGGTTGCGTATCTGTCAGCAGGAGGTAGAACCTCAGTCAGTTGAAGAAAGACAGTTGACTAGGGACTTTGTGGCGGACAATGGAGTTTTGTACCGTCGCAAGGGAGATCGAAAGTTATTATTTCTTGTAGGGGAACTACGACAAGCTATCACAAGCTATTATCATGGGGCCTAAGAGCTGTCAGCATCATTGGGGCCAGCGGGACTATGTTCGAGCCTCGTACGAGGTTGTTTGGTCTGTCAGAGTACAAAAGCAAGACGACACCAGCCTGCGGCACCGCTGCGACCCACGGTCGTAGACCGGCCCTGGCAAACCACATCGTTAGATACTCTAGGACCGTACGCTGCCTCGACTAAGGGCAATAAGTTCGTTATAATATGTGTCGATCTATTCAGCAAGTGGGTTCAGGTCAAGGCCACACCTTCTACTGCAGCTGACAAAATGGTCCGTTTTCTTGATCATGAGATCCTGGTCAGGTGGGGCATTCCAGAAACGATAATTTCAGACAATAGCACAGCATTTACGAGCTATCTGTATACCTGGAATCTTGAGAAAAAGAGCATCCAGGCATTATATTCTCCCATTTATCATCAGCAGTCCAACCCTATTGAAAGACGAGTGCAAGAATTCAAGAAAATTCTTCGCACCAGGCTGATTGGTCGTCCAGAACGAGAACGGGAATTACATATTCCTACAACGGTCTACAGTCTTCGAAATCGAAAGAACGCAGCGACGCAAGGGACTCCCGCGGAGCTCTTGCTCGGGTACACACCACCTCGCCCTGGTGATTGGTCAATACCCGGAGTCAGTAATCCCATAGGCAGGTCCGTATAGAGAGAGCTAGACGTTGTCAAGCTGCTTATCAGCGAAATCTGTTCTCAGATAAAGAGAATCCATCTCCCAAATCATATCAGGTAGAGGACCTGGTATTTGTAAGACATTTCAACAAGAAAAATTTTGGAAAAACTTCAACAGGGCCGCACCCAGTTATTGAGGTTATGGGTCGCGACACCTATGAAGTGATGAGAAACGACGTTGAATGCGCTATTCACGTCAATGACATTCGAACTTTTGTTCGGAGAGTCCTGCCGGAAATCGTCACGCGGAATCCGGATCAGCCAGGGCGTCCCGAAGACATGGGCGGCGACGAAACGGAAGTCCAAGACCAGGGGGGTCTCGACATAAATCCAGTCGCACCAGATGGGGCTAACTCCCAGTGGGCAGATTAGTCGTGAAAAATCACCCACTTCCCGTGTTGTTCGATCATCGTTCGCCCCCACGCAAGTAATTCCTTCTCAGGTGTCACCAGGACGTACTGGTGCTCCACCTCTTAGGCGTCGTTGTCGCGTTGTAGCTACCAATAACATCGAGGGACACCGTCCACAGACGAGTCTCCCTGTGGACCAGAAGACGGACCATGGTCAACGTTCTTCGCCACATAGGGTTACACGTAGAATTAGGACTGAGAGTGAATCAACTAATGAGGGAGCTCCAAGTCAATCTTTTATTGTAGCGTGTCAGGTACATCAAAAGGCCAAATGAGCTGCGGCGTATTGTAGAAGTAGACATGAGGTCTCATAGCAAACCTTACGTTGTTGGTGAGAAACTGTAGGCTGGATTGGCTTGAATGGCAAGAAAGTCATACGTAAGTGGCGTTCTTAGTCGTTGGGTCAGCCAAAGCCCGATCATATCCTGTTGGGCATACGAGGGCAGGAGGTCACCCCAATTGTCTCGTAATCTCGACTTGTCTCTGCACAGCCACGATTCACATGGAGGGTAGAAATATTCAATAATATTCTTGTACGCGAAGTCTTTGTATCACTGTCCTAACTTAATTGCCATACATTTTGGTATGGTTGAGGAAGTGCCCAGGAATGCGCGAACCTGAGCCAGTGGAAAGAGATTTGTAGCAAGCAATGTATTGCTGCGAATACAGCTATCTCCAACAAAGTAGCTTCTTCAAAGCGGGGGAGTGTTATGAAAATCGCCTTTTACAGATAAAACTTCATTTCTAACTTTTAACAGCTCTAGGCACATGAAACATGTTGTACATAGCTTGCTTTCATTTGGGACAAAATTTGTGTCTACTTATTTTGACCAAGTGAAAAACTTTGTTATACGCACTTGCACGTTGATAAATTTCATGACATTAGAAAGAGAAATGTGCAACTAAATGTTCGTAAACTTCTTCAAATTCAATAATTTTTCCAAATGGGGAATTTTCGTTTCAATTTTGGGACCGAGATGGAAGTATAAATTGTATAAATTATATTCATAGCTGAGGAGATTCTTCCCAACGAAATTAAACACGATTTTGTTTAGATTTAGAAATGCTTATTTTCAATCCCATGTCTGGAGGTTTGTTTTGAGTATTGGCAGCGTTCTGACAAAGCCGCCGTCGCCTTGTTCATGTGCAGGTGTCCTCCTCAATAGTTAGCGTTATTTTTTAACGGTCGATACTGAGGAATTTCAGACAAAGAAGCTTCGTTTTTTTTCCGGAGTCGATGCCGATATATTTTTGAAGAGTTTCAGTTTTCAGTCTGGGTTCGATATTCACATCGTGTGGATGTCAACCGGTCGAGCGTTCTCCACAGCGTACCCTGTCGAAGGTGCCTCATCGTGAGGAGTCTACGTTTGAAGATAAAAGGACCAATCTTAGTTCTTCGCTTCGTTTTTCGGGTCTCACTGAAAAGGTGAAGAAGTGTCAGAAGAAGAGGATTAGTTTTCGCCTGACAACGGCGAAGGGCAATTTTAGGAAGAGAAAGGAGATTCCCACACCTTTACACGTTTAACGGAAATTTTCATCCTGGCCAATTTGGTATACGAGGGACATCAGAGAGTTCTTCAAAGATA
The DNA here is from genome assembly GCA_018342105.1 of Gonioctena quinquepunctata. Lineage (NCBI taxonomy): Eukaryota > Metazoa > Arthropoda > Insecta > Coleoptera > Chrysomelidae > Gonioctena > Gonioctena quinquepunctata. Next base: position 31,377 of record JAFIRS010006060.1, on the reverse strand, counting down.
TTCTTCGCATCTTATCATCTAAGAATTTTCAGATCGGCGATTTTGATATACAAGGGACATCAGAGAGTTCTCCAAAGATATTCTTCGCATCTCATCAACTAGGAATTTCTAGATCGGTGATTTTCTACAAGTCCTGAGAAGCTACTCCAGGGAAACAGCTGAAGCAAGAAGACATCTAGTTCTTTCCTTCTCCGCTCTCTATCAGGCATCAAGTCAATGAAAGGGGCCCACGAATCTAGAGATCAATTTGTCCCGGGGCAGGTTAGTTACTACGAGTCTATATTTATTGGGATAAAACATCCTTGCCTGTCAAGACATCATTGGGGATTCCTCGAGAATACCCCACCAAAGTTCACCCCTTTGGACCTGGAACAACAATTCGCGTTCCTACTTTCCACAAATCCTGCAACGAAAAGGTTACCTTCCTGCATTTTGTTTTGGGATAACGAGTTAAAGTTAAATATTCCTAGTTAGGTGCGATTCACTACGCTCGTTATCCACCCTAGCTTTTGAAAAACCGTGATACTACCTCCAGTCCTCCCAGGCTGGTCATTTTTTTTACAGTAGTTATAACATTGCACATCGTTATTCCTCGAGAAACCCAAAATTCATGTCTGGAATTCAACACCTCTGTTAGGCGACGAAAAAACCAATTTTTCTAATATAAATTTCACTGGCATTCGGTATTTGCGGCTCTGGAAGGATCCACGAAAGAAATCGATGAGTTTCAAACACGGCTTTCAATTATTCGAACTCCAGTAGGCACGACTAGCCAGAGTCGCTTGCCTACAGACAAACAGACAGAATTCGCAGCGAATCTGTCCAATGGACTGTTAGATTTTGCAGGTTATCCAAAAGCCGTTTCCTTGGTAGATGAGCCCGTCTACAATTCAATTAGGTCCAAGGGGCGTTGCTACAGATAATCAATCGCAAATTTTTTCGGCTCTTTTTGAAACAATAATGGCTCAGAAAGCCATTCAACTCGAGTCTCGACACCAAAATCAGATTCAGATAGGAATTTAAATACTCCGCGAAAATATGGAGGTATGTTTTCTGGAAATGAATTCTATATAAACGAAAAGGGATCGCGAGAGGCGAGTCCACAGAGAGTGGAAATTTGGGAAAATCCCCCTTCGAGATTTCCCAAAAATTTGTCAGAAAAACCCTCTTTGGGATTTTTCAATGATTCAGAAACTGAAAAACCCACTTCGGGATTTTCCATATTTTAAAGAAAAACGTTATTTCGGAACTAGACTCTGTTGGCGAGCTGACCGACAGGGCTAGCAAATTGAAACAGGATTTGACAAAAAAAAATTTGACTCCGCGAGATTTCGGAAATGGCCCGTCGGGTAGAAATTCTCAAAAAGGGATTTCGTTCACGAAAAAAATAGGTTTCAGCCGGCATCTCGCACATCTGGCGGGATTACGGGGAGACAAGATGAGTTTCCAATGAAACCTCGGCGAAACTCAAACTTTTCCAAATTGGGGCAAAAATTTTCTGTTGACCAAGAGGCCTACGTGGAGGAACGAAGGGGTGGTGGAAGGTTTTCCCCCGACTTCCGTTCCAAAAGGGAAGCGGAAGTAGGGGAGAGACGGGACGAGACGAATGGGGGTGGGGGGAAATGTGGGCCTGAAATGTTTGAAAAACTTTTTGGCATAATACATGATTCCCTAGAAATTATCGAAGATAAGAGTTTCAGGCCGGGTAGTTTCCGCAGTCGCGAGGAGTCTGTCGCCGGAAACCGAAATCCCTGGCGGAAAGCGGCTGAGGGCTCGGCGCCTATTATGGAAATTACCCCCCGCGAAGGTTTTTCCCATAATAGGAATATCGACGCTCGTCTCAGGAAGGACGCTCGGGAGACGAGACGGGAAGCGGCCGTCCGTGAATTTCCTCAAGTTATGGGACCTCCTCATGCAGAATGGGCTCCGTAGGGGAAAAATTGCGAGCGGATTTTTGAAAAATTCAAGTATACGCAACCCCCCCGAAACCGTTATACGGAAAAAAAATATATATATTTATATATATATATATATATATATATATATATATACATATATATATATATATATATATATATATATATATATATATATATATATATATATATATATATATATATATATATATATATATATATATATATATATATATATATATATATATATATATATATATATATATATATATATATATATATATATATATATATATATGTATATATATATGTAATTCTACTGTACGTGTGTGGCAATGAACTCCTCCTAAACGGCTGGACCAATTTGAATAATTTTTTTTGTATAAACGCATACAAAAAAAATGGTGTATGCGTTTGGGTGGCGCCCTGGATGGTTTAGATTCACAAATCAGCCCGGCAGATGACGCTGCAGTCGGTATCTAGGTTATTTATCTATAAACGGCTGGACCGATTTGAATGAATTTTTTTTGTATGCGTTCTGGTGGCGCCCTGGATATTCACAAATCATCCCCCTAAATGTTAAGGGTGGTCCACCCCTTAATTTTTTTTAATTTTTTTGAAAAAAAAAATGTTTTTATTTCCTTATGATACAGCATTCAAAAATACATACAACCCCAAATTTTCACCCTTCTACGATCAACCCCTATTTTTTTGGCAAGATTTTTATTTTGTCATGACTTGGAATAAAAAAATTCATATTGCTCCTAATTTTCACCCTTCTACGATCAACCCTTTTTTTTATTTTTTTTCATTCTATAGAAAAAACGGGATAGCAGGAAAACGGGAAACGGGATAACGGGATAACGAAAGAACGGGATAATGGGATGACATGATGAGAAATAACGGGAAAATGGAATAACAGGATTAAAAAAAGGAATAATAGGAAAACGGGATAACGGGATAACGGGAATAACGGGATAACGAAAAAACGGGATAGCAGGAAAACGGGAAACGGGAATAACGGGACAATGAAAGAACGGGATAATGGGATGACATGATGAGGAAATAACGGGAAAATGGAATAACGGGATAAAAAAAAAGGAATAATAGGAAAACGGGATAACGGGAATAACGGGATAACGAAAAAACGGGAAAACGGGATGAGGGTATGACAGGATAAGGGGAAAACGGGATAAGGGAGAAATGGGATAACAGGAAAACATGATAACGTGATAACTGGATAACTGGATAACGGGAAAACGGGATACCGGGATGACAGGATGAGGGAATAACGGGATAAATAAAAAACGGGATAAAGGAAAACGGAGTAACAGGATAACGGAAAAATGGAAAAACGGGAAAACGAGAAAACGGGATAACGGGATGACAGGATAAGGGGATAATGAGAAAACGGGATAACGGGATAAAGAAAAAAGGGCTAACAGGAAAATAGGATAACGGGATAACGGGAAAACAAGATAACGGGACCACAGGAAGCGGAAGGAGTCAAAAGCATAATCTAGATGGAACAACATAAGGGAGAACATAGAAAAAAAGAAATTCTACGCGGACGAGAGTTTTCGGAAAAAATATTTTTTATATGATTTCAAATATTATCATGTTTTCAAACTGCTTTTAAAAGCTCATTTTATTCATTATTCAATGGAGTATGATAAAGACAAGTGTCCCTGTTTTATTGCTGATGGTTTACAAGATATTTGCCGCAATGATAAATAACAGAAAAATGGCAAGCCATGAGAATATTTCAAATCATATAAAAAAAATGTTTTTCTCGGTGAAGTCTTAGCCATATATTGCTTCATTTTTAGTATCTGATGAAAATCAAGTACGGATATTGACATTGCGTTTGTTGATAACAATGTTTCAAACAAATGGAGTGGAGAATTTTAAACAAATATATTTTTATATATTTTTCAATGATTAAAAAAAAACCCATTTGGGTGTTCAATGTCAATTGTTAATAAAAAAGTGAAAAATCTAAATTTACAAATTTTATAAACATGGATGTCATCAAACCCTTTTAGGAAGAATTCCACAAATGAAAAAAATCTCAGATTTTTGTATTTGAATATTACAAAGGCTTTCATTCTGATTTAGGGATTGTGAAAATTACTTAATTGACAGAAGCATAAATAAAGTTACTGTAAAAGGAATATAATTATTAACGAGGAAAATGGGAAAAACTCAGTGCACACAGTAATTTATTGGGCGTAGACTAGTAGTGTGCTCTCCTTCCACACTTATACATTTTCTGGATTGATTATATTGATTTTTCTAGGTTGTGGAAGGTAATAGACCCAGAAAAGCTCAATAAATCATTGTACATTTATGATATTTATGTAAAAATGTTGATACATATAGAAATGCAGGCTTATTACATAGCTATAGCATCAACCTCAATTTATAAAAGCCATATCATAGAAACGTGAGTACATTGATATATTCAGAACTGGACTATTGGAAGAGAGTCTAGCTGAATATCTCAGGGTTTTTTTTTGCGAAAACCAGACTCCAGCCGATTTTGATTGAAAATAGGAAATATTTTGATTAATACTATGTCTATGTAAATATCCCCTCCTAACCCCATCGAACTCCCCTACTTCTATTCTTCTTTAACTGAAGATAAAATTTGTAGATCTTATGAAGTTCTATTATACTTATTGGAAAATAATTGATTTGTTTATAACAGGAAATATTTCTTCCCAGCTGTATTTGATAACTATTCGTGGCGAAGCATAATATACAGTGTAACGGAGTTACTATTTTCCCGCTATATTTATCAGACAAAAGCTCCCTGTAAGGAATTAAACTCTGCTTGACACTAATAATAGGTCTAGAAATGCCATTCGTGTTCGTGATAAATCCGTGGATTACCTATATCCTAATAAAACAAACTAAACGCCTTCCGGAAACAACGCGAATAACGCCAGACGTAGCTAAAATAGCACGCACGAATATAACCTGCGCCGGCTAGCGACTCTCGAGAACACATTTTTAGCGAGCAAGCTGGCTATATTCAAACGCCGACGAGACATTTCACTCCTCCGATAGAAGCCCGAGACAGCAGTCCAGTCGAGTCAAGAGCACACGCTACCGAGCTGACGTCACGATAGAAGCCACCCAGTACAGTTGAGTCGAGACAGAGACGCACGCACCGAGCTGACGTCACAGCACGAAGGATTTTACAAGCTGGGTAATTATTCTGTGAAAGTATATTTTGTATCGCAATCGACAGAGTCCACAAAACGGCGCGCGCATATAAGTCGTTCGGGAGGTATAAGGAAAAGAGGGAGAAGCCGGCCGTAGTTCCGTTTCGACATATTTCAAAGAAGTAGTAGCTTGCCAAGCCCAGCAGAAGCAGTCACGCGTCCGAATAGTATCCAGAGTGAGAGCCAAAGACCGAAGCAGTCCACGACCGTCCCGAGCTTTGCCGAAGGAGTAGGATCGGAGTTTGGGTAAATATTGTATATCGGAAATATTTTGTAAGTACCCCAGGTGTGATTTGCGCATGATCAAACCATAGCCGTCAGAGGCCCATGTTCACTTTATTGCGGCACTGATAAAATTAGTCGTGTTTGAGAGCCGATACGAACCACCACGCCGAGTGATAGCCCGTGACCGTTAGACCAGTATATCAGATCCGGTGAGTCATTTAGTTTCCTTTACAACAAAAGCAGGTTAGTAATGTGATACGTTTGGCTGAGTTAAAAAGCACGGGTGGAGGTCGCATAGAAGAGGTAGACATTTCTCGGGTCCCAACTTCCTGCGCTCCGACGTGCCTTTATAGACAGAGATAGGAAGCACGGGTAAAGGTCGCATAGAAGGGAGACATTTTCCGTCTCAAGAGGTAGACATTTCTCACGTCTCAGCTTCCTGCGCCTCGGCGTGTCGGGTTTTCAGGGGTATAAAATATTAGTAAACACGGTTGGAGGTCGCATAGAAGGGGTAGACATTTCTCACGTCTCAGCTTCCTGCGCTTCGGCGTCTCGTAAGTAGGAGTTAAAAATGATAGTTAACACGGTTGGAGGTCGCATAGAAGGGGTAGACATTTCTCGCGTCTCAGCTTCCTGCGCTTCGGCGTGTCGTAAGTAAAAGGCATAAAATTAATAGTAAAACACGGTTGGAGGTCGCATAGAAGGGGTAGACATTTCTCACGTCTCAGCTTCCTGCGCTCCGGCGTGTCTTGATCAGGGAAAGACAGAGAGGGAGAATAAAAGTTAGGCAGGATAGGTTAAGCCAGCCCCACGTGGAGCATTACGCACTGCTATTGAAATGAGTCGCTTTGGCCGTCCGTAAAAACTCACATTTAATACCCGCTGTTGCCTTGCACCCGTTTTTGAGCTTGCATACTAATCCGTACGACCCCCCCCCCCCTAAAAACTCACATTTAATACCCGCTGTTGCCTTGCACCCATTTTGAGCTTTATTACGAATCCGTACGACCCCCCCCCTTTTTCACAAGAGCTCATGGTTATTACGTGTACTTCGCCTACGTTAACACACCCTTCCCGTTTCGTGTCGCTATTTAGTGCTTGCCCTGTGTTTATTTGTTGTGATAACTTGAGGCCGCCGTCAGCCGCCCTTACTGTATTTTGATATTATTAATATACCTGTTTATCCTGTTTTTAGTATTTTTTCATTGAGTAGAATTCAAACATCTAGTGCGCAGTCGCCACCCAGGTCCGAAACCCAGTTAAAGGCAATTAAAGCCTGCCTTGCCGGCCCTGTTACAGTGTCACGACTATATTGACCCCTGGAGTGTCTTTCTTCACTGAGACTGCCCGGAGCAAAAGTGGCCTTTTCCACTATAAACCAAAAGGTGGCGCCCGAGGAAAACCGAGAATAGTGAAAAGCGCCAAAGTTTGATAATAGGCGGAGAAACCCCTTTACAAATTGGCGCCCGAGCAGGGACCGTTTATATAGTATACCGAGACCTGTCATTTTTGACAGATGTCAACTTCGACTCAAAAGAGAGTCAATATGCCGAGTGACCCTTCGATTGATAGGTTTCTGGGGGTGTAGAACCGATTACCGTCATCCGTTTCCTTTTCAGGTTGACCATTCACGAGATACGTGGGTGAAGAGAGAGAAAGCAAGCTCGTACGACAAGGACAGTTGGACATCCGTGAAGCTAGTTCCACAGGGTGTATAGAACCGAAATCCGTTGAAGGCTACTGACCTGTCATTTTTTGACAGATTTTCAAACTCGGCTCAGAAGAGAGCCAGGCGTCCGTGCGGTACCTCCTTAACGAATTTTCGAGTGCACAGAAGCGCTCCCCGCCATCCGTTCGTCAATAGGAGGTTCGGTGCCCAAGATACGAGCACCAGACAAGGAGTTGAGTTTCGACTGTGAACCAAGTAAGATTCGCGAATCTCAAGGCATCCCAGCAGACCGCCTCCTACAAGCCATGCCAGAGTTGCTGGAAGGAATGCCGGCCCTCTGGTTCAGAAACAACCGGGCGTGCTGGCCGAAATGGGAAGACTTTTGCACCGCCTTCCAGGACTTCTTCTTCCCAGTCAACTACCGAATTGACCTGGAAGCAGCCATCTGCAGGAGGAAACACAACCTGAGAGAGTATGACAGCCTACATCACGGACCTGCAGACCATGATTCGCCGCCATGGTGGAATTTCGCCTGATCAGGAGTTAAACTGGCTGTACCGCAACCTACACCCAGAGTTCCGACGTGAAATGAGAAGGACGGACTTCAACAATGTCCAATAATTCGCCAAAGCTGCCAGAGAGTACGAGCTTTTGCGAGCCGAGATTGAGCAAGCTCAGAGTACGACTCCAAAGCCGCTTTTTGCACCCTACCAGACCCCATCAGCCTCACCAGTGGTCAGTAGGCAAGCCCAACTAGCCACACCGCCCCCTAGGAGCCCAGTAGTCCAGCCAGTTATGAGCCAAGGCAGCCCAGTTATCCGCCGCCCCATCGAAGGAAACCGAGAGTGTTGGCAATGCGGGCAGACAGGGCATTTTAGGAGCCAATGCCAATCAGCCCCAAGGATATTCTGCTCCCGATGCAAGCGAGACGGAGTATTGTCTCGTGATTGCCCATGCCCACGGCCGGAAAACCAAAACCACGACTTGAGGAACGTACAACACCGCCCCCATGACACCTCACCCACCGCCATCATCGCTACCGCCGACCACCGACCGCATCTTTCCGTCAAGATTCCCGGTGGCACTGCTGAAGCGCTGATTGATACAGGTGCCGTAATCTCCTATGTCGGCGACAGGATAGCCAGGCAGTGGCATCTGTTAGGAGTACCGAAAAACTCCAACTGCTACGAGTTCCGCCCGACTGGCCAATGGAGAAATAGTTACCGTCCCCACAACGTATCACGTGGAGATCCGAGTTGGAGAACACCGCTTCGAGGACTCTTTTGGACACCTGAGTGGCCTGTCATCCGATATGGTCCTAGGGGAAAGGACATATTGAGGAAAAGGCAGTTTGACTCGACCTAGGGAAATGGCCAAATCTTGGTAAAGAACCAATCCATTGCAAGGGAGCTCGGCCCGTACCATGCTTTCCAATTGGAGTTATTGAGCAAGTCCGGCCCTGACACTTTCCAGAGAGGAAGAGGACCACTTGCAAGACTTCCGACAGGACGAATTGCGCCCATTCGAGGACATTCATGAGGTAACGCCGCTGGTAGAACATAGGATCCGTATCCTAAATCCAGAGCCAATAAAGCAGCGATACCGACTCCAGAATCCCAGGATACAGGAAGTATTCAATCCCAAAGCTGACAGAATGCCACAGGAGAACATCGTAGAACCCTCCGAGAGCCCGTGGAGCTCGCCAGTAGTCATCGTGCGAAATGGAGTTGACAAGCCGAGGTTCTGCAGCGACTTCCAGGAAGTCAATTCCGTCTCCATGAAGGATGCGTACCCGTGGCCGTTCACCAACACCTTCTGGACCGACCAAGCCACCCCTCGAAGACAAGGACAAGCAGCCGCCGCCCCAGCAGCTCCGGAACCCCCTCTAACTGTATACCTACCCGTCAATAGGGATCTGTGCTGGCGCTGTGGTCAACCAGGGCACACACGCAGAGTGTGCCAACGAAAACGGCCCCTCCTGTTTTGCTCCCGATGTGGCTTGAAGGATGTCCTCTCTTGGGAATGCCACTGTCTAGACCCAGCCGCCCAGAGGAGAACAACCCAAGAAGCACGACGCCCCGTGCCCCGATGTCAACGTGGTATCCTGACCCGCATGTCCCCGATGCGGAAGTTCAGCACCCATGTTGATGTCGTATCCTGACCCGCATATACCCGATGCGGAAGTTCAGCACCCATGTTGATGTCGTATCCTGACCCGCATACCCCCGATGCGGATGTTCAGCACCCATGTCCATGTTGATGTCGTATCCTGACCCGCATGTCCCCGATGCGGATGTTCAGCACCCATTGATGCCGTAGGCAGACCCGTAGGATCAGGATGCGTATGCCAGCATCCAATCCAGGAAGATTTTTTTTTCACTTTATTATTGTGGTATGACTATTTTTTCTGATTTTTTTGACTGGTGATGTTTTCTTGTTGTCCAATGATCATTGTACACAGTAGTCCTATTTGTTGCTCTACGGCAACAGGCAAGAGTTTATTTTGTTATTCATTTGGAATATTTGAGGTCCACATTTGAGTTTATTTTATTCCGTATTTTATGTATCAGGTGGACCTACCCCGAATAAGGGGTTCGTCTACCAAGGAGGGTGGGCACCTGGCGGGCACCTGATGTAAATAACGAGTATTTAGAGGTAAGATTTTTGGCAATCAAAATGTATTGTTTGTTTAATTCCGTCGAGGGCCATCCGTGCTCACTGGTGTTAACATGTTAAAAAGAAAAAAAAAGTTTTTTTTTTCTTTTTCCCGAAGTAGGAAGGGTGCTTCTTGTCGACGGTGCCGGTTGTATCTAACCGGAATCTAGTGAGCTCGGTGTCCGAACTTTGCCGAAGGAGTAAGATTGGAAATTTGTAAATGGGGTTTTTCCCCCTATTATCAAACTTTGGTGCTTTTCCCTATTATCGGTTTTCCTCGGGCGCCACCTTTTGGTTTATGGTGAAAAAAGCCACTTTTGCTCCGGGCAGTCTCAGTGAAGAAAACACTCCAGGGGTCGATATAGTCGTGACACTGTAACAGGGCCAGCAAGGCAGGCTTTAATTGCCTTCAACTGGGTTTCGGACTTGGGTGGCGACTGCGCACTAGATGTTTGAATTCTACTCAATGAAAGAATACTAAAAACAGGATAAACAGGTATATTAATAATATCAAAATACAGTAAGGGTGGCGACGGCAGCCTCAAGTTATCACAACAAATAAACACAGGGTAAGCACTAAATAGCGACACGAAACGGAAAGGGTGTATTAACGTAGGCTAACGTAGGCGGAGTACACGTAATAACCATAAGCTCTTGTGAAAAAAGGGGGGGCGGGGTCGTACGGATTCGTAATAAAGCTCAAAATGGGTGCAAGGCAACAGCGGGTATTAAATGTGAGTTTTTAGGGGGGAGGGGGGGTCGTACGGATTAGTATGCAAGCTCAAAAACGGGTGCAAGGCAACAGCGGGTATTAAATGTGAGTTTTTACGGACGGCCAAAGCGACTCATTTCAATAGCAGTGCGTAATGCTCCACGTGGGGCTGGCTTAACCTATCCTGCCTAACTTTTATTCTCCCTCTCTGTCTTTCCCTGATCAAGACACGCCGGAGCGCAGGAAGCTGAGACGTGAGAAATGTCTACCCCTTCTATGCGACCTCCAGTCGTGTTTTACTAATAATTTTATGCCTTTACTTACGACCGCCGGAGCGCAGGAAGCTGAGACGTGAGAAATGTCTACCCCTTCTATGCGACCTCCAGTCGTGTTTTACTATTATTTTTAACTCCTACCTACGACACGCCGGAGCGCAGGAAGCTGAGACGTGAGAAATGTCTACCCCTTCTGTGCGACCTCCACCCGTGTTTCCTATCTCTGTCTTAACACCAAGTCACGTTAGAGCGCAGGAAGTTGAGACGCGAGAAATGTCTACCTCTTCTATGCGACCTCTACCCGTGCTTCCTATCTCTGTCTATAAAGTCACGTCGGAGCGCAGGAAGTTGAGACCCGAGAAATGTCTACCTCTTCTATGCGACCTCCACCCGTGCTTTTTAACTTAGCCAAACGTATCACATTACTAGACTGCTTTTGTTGTAAAGGGAACTAAATGACTCACCGGATCTGATATACTGGTCTAACGGTCACGGGCTATCACTCGGCGTACGTGGTGGTTCGTATCGGCTCTCAAACACGACTAATTTTATCAGCGCCGCAATAAAGTGAACATGGGCCTCTGACGGCTATGGTTTGATCATGCGCAAATCACACCTGGGGTACTTACAAAATATTTCCGATATACAATATTTACCCAAACTGCGATCCTACTCCTTCGGCAAAGCTCGGGACGGTCGTGGACTGCTTCGGTCTTTGGCTCTCACTCTGGATACTATTCGAACGCGTGACTGCTTCTGCTGGGCTTGGCAAGCTACTACTTCTTTGAAATATGTCGAAACGGAACTACGGCCGGCTTCTCCCTCCTTTCCTAATACCTCCCGACCGACTTATATGCGCGCGCCGTTTTGTGGACTCTGTCGATTGCGATACAAAATATACTTTCACAGAATAATTACCCAGCTTGTAAAATCCTTCGTGCTGTGACGTCAGCTCGGTGCGTCTCTGTCTCGACTCAACTGTACTGGGTGGCTTCTATCGTGACGTCAGCTCGGTAGCGTGTGCTCTTGGCTCGACTGGACTGCTGTCTCGGGCTTCTATCGGAGGAGTGAAATGTCTCGTCGGCGTTTGAATATAGCCAGCTTGCTCGATAAAAATGTGTTCTCGAGAGTCGCTAGCCGGCGCAGGTTATATTCGTGCGTGCTATTTTAGCTACGTCTGGCGTTATTCGTGTAGTTTCCGGAAGGCGTTTAGTTTGTTTTATTAGGATATAGGTAATCCACGGATTTATCACGAAAACGAATGGCATTTCTAGACCTATCATTAGTGTCAAGCGGAGTTTAATTCCTTACAGGGAGCTTTTGTCTGATAAATATAGCGGGAAAATAGTAACTTCGTTACAACAGGATGAAACACTTGAATACTTACTTTTGATAAACTTGATTGTATTTCACTCATACCCTTCTACTACTCGAAAATGTAAAGACAAAAAGTTCCTAATATACAGAGACTGCCAGATTTTTTTACACAAATGGAAAAAAGTTTTTTTGTATTTTCTAGGAATATTATTTTTCTCATGTAAGTGCCTGCATCTCATCGAATTCAAAATGCACTATGCAAATTCAAGAATAGTTCAAGAGTAAGGTACCTAATTTTTTTAAATACACAAAAGAGTTATTTGAAGAAGTGATTTATAATTGAAAGAAGAATTTGAAATCGTAGTCTCCTACTCTTAAAACAAGTGTCTACTGATTCTTCCTCTTTTCTATTCCACAACTCTGTGATTATGGCTACCATTATTGGAGTTTGGAATGTCCTGTAATAATTTTGACTGCAGAGGTCATTCAGTAGGTGTTGATAAAAAATACCTTTCAATATCAATAGACTTAGAATAGAATCAATAGAATAGTTGGGTAGTACTCTTCAATTCCTTGAAATATACAGGGTGATATAATGGAAAAAATCAATTGAAATTTGTTTCAGGGATAGGACGCTGTGAATTCATAATTCACTTCAATTATAAGTCACTTCTTTGAATATCTCTTTTTGTGTATTTTGAAAAGATACTTCACTCAAATTTTCCAGCTTTCTCGTATATGGAAGACAATTGGAGTTTGAATAGTGGTTTTCGAGTTTGAGGAAATGCAGACACTTCATATAGAAATAAAAACCGAGAAATTACAATGGAACTTTTTGTTAAAAAAATTTGCCGCTCATTGAATCTATATGTGCTTCACATCTTCATATAGTTTACTATTTTCCCCAGGAAGAATAATGTACATATGTTATTCAAAATTCAAACCAGTATCTTCACACAATATATTATTTATTTTCAGAACAAAACAAATGTCCAAACAATTCAGTGAACTCAGATCTAGGCATAAGCATCGTCGTAGTTATCGGAGGCCTCTTCGAAAAAAGTAAATGTTAATTAGATATTTTTGTTAATGTTAATTTGATTTTTTAGTTCAGATTGAATTGTTATTTATTGAATGGATGTTTCATAACTATGTAACGATATATCTGTTACATTTCTCATTTATATGCTCTATGCGTGATTCATTCACTTCTCTATTTACTTCACCTATTGAAAATCTTAGCGACATCTAACCGTCGGTAATGGAACAATCATTATAGCTTAGAGAAGAAGAGCTGTCGCGAATGATCTGACAGGACGAGGATACTTAAGACGATGCATGTGACATTCTCGACCCTTTTCTGATCTTTCGGCAATTAAGATATATTGTTTTCTGAAGCTCGTCGGCCATTAAAGAGTAGAACATGCCATGTTGAAATAATTTATTGAATCAGAGCATTTTCCTTTCTCCGCGAATATGAATTCAAATCAGTGGATAGGGATATCAAGAAAGGTACGTACTGAGAACTTATGTTTGGACTGTTGATATTTAAAAAATGTCACACCCAAATAATTTTCAAGAGAACGTTAGATAATTCTTCACAAGGGAAGAATCTGAAGTTATCTATGCATTTTTGTTATGAAAACAGTAATCAGGTTTATTTAGGTCAATCTGACGAAAAATAGCAGTGTCGTACACTATATATTTTTGAAGAATTCTGTCAGGATTACGAATCCCACATGTATATATTTTTTATGAGTTTTTATATATTATATATCTTTGGTATGGTTCCATATTTGATAACAATAATCACCAAGCTGTGGTTTTGATGTGGTTGAAGTGATCTAATATGTATATTTCATGTATAAATTTGGTACTTGGAATTTGGAATTTTCTTTGAATTTTCAGAAACATCTATTCTCATATACGTTTCTTGAATATCGCTGAAATTGAAGTCATTTTCGTGAATCAAATTCAACAAACTTGATTGTCTCAAATTCTGAATTTTAATTGTTGATAACGAAATATCTTGGCTGCTTAAGATCAGAGAAAAAATCGTCTCTTCCATATATAAAGTAAAGATCAATTTTTGTTAATTCATAAGAATTATTAAAAATAGTTCTTCAATTTCAGTATTGGATATTATTCATTTGTATACTCAATTAATTTTAAGTAATAATCTCTTGATGAGATTACACTCAACTGTAACAACAATGAGTTGAGGAGTGCATTGGAAAGATTCCAAGTTTCAAGAAATATAATTTTTTGTATATCAAACTCTGACACAAACAATATTGTTCTCATGTTAAATCGCTGAGAACACACTTGGTGGACCAAAAGCTGATGTTCGTGTTAACCTGATCGGTAGCCCAGCAGCCATAAGTACCCCCTGATTGCGAGCCAATTCACTTCGTGTAGTTTAGCTAAGTGCTAGACAAGGAGAAATACAATCAAGGTACATCGTCATCGAAAAAACCGACAGTTCAGCAAAATAAAACAATATTAATTTTCTACATTGGAATAAGAAAATAAATTCTTGGATTCGAATGTTCTGAATTTGGAGATGTAAATTTTTGTAAATAGATTGTTATAAGTTGGTATTTGTTTTATTGTTGTAGTTATTTACAGAAGGGAAGTTAATTGATGTGCAATCATTATTGGATAAGGTTTTGGATTTTTGTCCTAGTTTAAATAAAAATTCTGGCGTCCATTCAAATTTACAATTTCTAAAACTCTGCTTGAAAGATAAAAAATTTGAAACTAGCAAAGCGGCCCGAAGAACTCCACACCGCTCTTCACTGAATAGTCTGGGCATTCTATTTCAACAAATAACTAGAACTTTCATTACAACTATCACAGCCATCGAAGATATGTTAATTTTATTTTTTTGTGAATGATGTTTGTTTTTTAGTTTAGATTCAATTGTTATTTATTATATGGATGTTTCATTGAACGTATTCATGAGAGCAGAAAGCTCAGCTATGGCTGAGGATTTTATTATTCAGCCATCAGTAGTCCATTTGTTGAATAATGAAGTCCCTATAAGAAATATTATATACAGTGGTTCCAAATTGTGTGTACAAATATTCAGTGAGTAGAATATCCTACAAACTTGATATATTTTTGTCTTATAACACCTTCGAACATGGGTGTTCAGCTGCTCGTTAGTTTTTTGATAGCTAAGCCTCAACTATACTGAGCGTTATTGACCAATAACTGGACAACATCCCAGAGCGCCTTGAGATATTATCTCACTCAGTATGTAAGAAGCGTGGGACTTAATTTGACAGTACAATTACCAATCTCAGATAGTTTCGAAATGATAATACAATTAGGACTCGTAATAATATATATATATATATATATATATATATATATATAAACAGTGGGGAATAACGGGGATCTTCAGTCAGCACAAGTGTTGAACTATGAAAAACTCTTTAATACGATGGACCGAGCTTTCAAAGATATAACACCATTTCGACAAATTTTTACATATTTTACGTTTTTTTTTGAAGTTAATGTTCATTTATATCCACTCAGATTAATGACCCTGAAGAAGTTTCAAAATTGAAACGGAAGCTCGGTCCATCGTATTAAAGAGTTTTTCATAGTTCAACACTTGTGCTGACTGAAGATCCCCGTTATTCCCAATTCCCCACTGTTCATACCAATTTTCAGTCGTTATTTCTAAATTTACATATATAAATATATATATAAATAAATATATATATAAATAAATATATATATATATATATATATATATATATATAAATATATATATATATATATATAAATAAATATTTATATAAATAAATATATATATATATATATATATATATATATATATATATGTATTTTCCAAAATATTAAAATAAGAATTGATACACCTGGTATAATTTATGGAGAAAATGTATAGAAATTCAGAATGAATTTGAATATGAAATGAACTTGAATGGAAAACCGATATGGGATGCCAATCAAAATAACTGCTCATCAGTTATTTTGACGCTTGATAATCATTTTACTTTTTTCACTCAATAGTTGATTCTACTATGGAATCAATAATGTTATATTTCCCTATTACACTATACATAATTACCTTGCCAAATGAATAGTTTTATTTGCCTACCCTCAACTGGAGAACACACCACGTTTTTAAATTTTACATAAAAAATTATCCGTTATAACCGAGTTTTATTACGCGTTCACTGGTCGTAATATGATTATTTAACTTCTTGATAAATATTAATTCCATTTATTTAGTTATTTCTGAGATGATTTCTGAGAGTTACACATTTGCTATTTTTCTGCATACTTTTGATCTTCTCTAGATGAAACTAGACTTCACTTTAAGTTGCTCCATAACTATGAAGCTTTAAGCAGGGCATCGCTCTCTGCACTCGCTGAACGTGAATGAAATCTGATTGTCGACTGAATTTTCTACCGTTATGGAGAATCTTATATATATATATATATATTTATATATATATATTTATATATAGCTTTCGGTAATCAAACGAAGCAGCGAGAATCAATAAAATATACTTTATGTGTCTGCGGGGTACCCTGTCTCGCCTTTGATTTGAGACGCCGCCATGAATTCAAGAATTATATTTACGGCTGTTGGAGAATCTTTAATTTTATATCGTGGCTTTGGGTTTAAAAAAAATAAAAATAAATGTCCTTTCGTAATTATGGGCGGTGTGTTTTAGCGGTTAGATTGTAACTGTCATTGTCTAATAGTTCCTTCGATATCTCACGAACTGTTACGCCGCTTTGTCATTTAGTTATGAATGAAATAAAACGTTGACTTTTTATAGCGGCATTCTCCAGTTAATTGTATCACACATGGCTACATTTGAATACTTGATAAATCGAGAGTATTCCATTCCTCCATTGCTTATTCAAACTCTAATTAATACCTTTTACATGACCCTAATTTCTTGGAGAGATATGTGGCATTTGATATCAACCTTATTATTGCTCCGACAAATGTTTCAGCTTAGAATGAGCAAACAAAATGAAGTCTTACTGATAATACCTATGATAACATATGACCTCCACCTTATTCAATCATGCACCTGATATTACATACATGGGCAACAATATCCCTACTTATACAATTACTATTCTAACAACATACTAATTTTATCATGCAAATCTCTATATGATTCTCAATAAAGATCTATTCATGTCAATGTCGTCTGGGGCGGTATTGGGATAATCTTCGAATCGGGTCTCCGTTCTGTAGATACGACTTGTCATCACCTGCGGTGATGTAGGCTATGTCTGCGGGCTGGCGAACACAGGTTGAAATTCTCCATTGACCTTATTTCTGCACTGCCTCATCCTCTTTGACAAGGAACGATGTAGACGAACATCTGTGAACCATATGGTTTCGTTTCCAGCATTCTTCATCGAGTTATACGGCCTTGCCGTAAGTCCCGGACGTATTTTGACAGTGATTATTGACTTCTCTCTGTGATGCAAAATGTCACCTGATATTTTTTTTTGGGTTCCAGTGTAGTGGTAATTTCTAATGATCTCCAGTATCAAAGTGATGGTCCAGCCTTCTATTCAGTTGGATAATTTTTGCACCTTTGCGCACTTGTGAGGCTCCTTGGGTGGTCCCTCAACTCTTCATACTGGCAGTGGACATGGAATATCTATTCATCCTTGCGTATTGTGAACTTAATTGGATTAATAGTTCAAACTCTCCATGGCGGTACGATGCTCAATAATGAATTTTTGGGGCTGATTATCATTAATTTGAACTCAGTTATAGTTCAAAAATCGGATAATATAAATTATCCGCTATTTTTAACGATAATTTTAAAATGTGCTTTATTATCATCGATTTTTTCGCACATCCTTACTTTTAATTAATGTTATTTCACTTAGTTATTACCGAGTACACCTTTTTTTTCAATAATTACATGCTGAAGTCTCTTTTCGGCCGAGAATTATAACCGTTTTATATTAGAACTTTATTAATATCTATAAAGTCCTTCCCAATTTTTTTAGGAAATACACACAATTTTCGCTTACTGTCTATGCTTTACTCAAAAATCCGATTTTCATTTAGAATAACCGACACTAGATAATTTGGTCCCATTCCATCACTTGACGATATTTTCAATGGTCGTTATCCCTTTCACGAAACGAGGGATCAGGTACGCGGTACGTAACGGTTCAGGTAGGAAGTCCCATCAACAGTTACCTCGCGTTGATTTACAGGGCGATTCAATTTCTCTGACTACACGTTTCGATACGTGCTTGTGTATACTTGGTAAGATTTCCTGATTTCAAATTATTTATTCATACTGGCTTACTATACTATTTTATCTCAACTGGGTTTAAAATTATTGACAATATTATTACTTCATAAGTGCATCATTTTTGCTTTTGGAAATTACTTATTTTGACAATTTGCTTTGGAATAAATCCATGAAAACTCTTGTACTGTACCACGTGTTCTAGTCTGATGAATATGTTTTATCTCTGGAATACTTTTCCCTCCATCTTCTGAAGATTCAATTTGATTACTAACTTCTTTTGTTTTTATGTTATCCACTGGTATTTTCCCCTTATATATTTGCTCGATTTTCGTATAGGTCCACATTCTTATAAACTTTCAGTCGGTTCGTGTGTTCAACCATTTTTTTAATTTGTGGGCTCTCCAAGTTTTCAGGCGATAACTTTTTGAAATTAGATTTTTCTTTCTGACTGGCTACGGTTCTAATGATTTTCATATCTTAAGCTACTTCGTTTTTCTCTTCGGTATTTATTTCCAAATCTTGTACCATAATACGTTTTTTCGATGTTAACAATTCATATTCGGCTATATTCCTTAAGTTTGAATTTTCTGAATGCACTTCACTCTTTGCTTAAACTATGCACATATTAAATAATCTGGGCGGCAAATTCTTGTCCTTGGACGAATGAAATTCAGCCTTTTGATTTTCGTCTATAGGAAAAGTACATTCTTTCGCGACTATCATTCCGAGGTTCTTGGCAGTTTCCAACTTCCTGGCGGGTGATTCATATCTACCTCCTAGACTGTCTTTCTACGATTTCCTATATTCTTTATCGATCATCTTCGCTTCTGCTTCTGCAATTTTAGTTCTTCTGGTATATGGTTTGCTACCTTCTTGAATATTTTCATTCTCAAAAACTTTCATACCGATCCGTATATCTTTATCCATTTTACAGCATAATTTTCTTCAGTCTCGCTGTGGCACTGCATCTGAAAATTTCCGTTCCATCTCTCTGTTTTTTAGGTAAGAAATGTTCGTACCTATACGTATACATTCCCACTTGTTGACCGTCATTTCCGCAATTCGTACTTCCTTTCGCGACTATCGATCTCAGATCATAGGGTTCTCCCATTGTTCTGGTAGAAAAAGTGTCATCCTTCGACGAACTGGCTCTGTCATTACGACTGTCGCTCAAACTTCTCCGACTCTCTCGCCTGACTATCTTTCCTAGTGTACAGGGTGCTTCAATTTTTCCATTTTCCACATGTAGCAATGCCCTACCTTCATATCTTTTATCTCGTTCGGTTAATAGTGTCCCGTAAATATCACCATTTATATTCCGCTTGTTTATTCGCTTATCTCTGTTATTTTTCTTCCCAGACGATTTTCCATACTTTTTCGTTGAATTGGTTTTTTCGAAGCCTAGTGTCTTAAACACTTCACTATCCCCGAAGATTCCCATTTGATTTGAGTCTGCAGATCTCATTTCATGGCATGAAAATCTTTTTCCAAATACCTCGCAGATTGATTTGGGTGGGCCCTCCCTCTTCAATACTAGTTTATCTTCAGAATTTATTTCCATCAAATTTTTCATCATGGTAATAATGTCGTTCAACCTTTCTTTCATTTCTTCAAAATTATTTTGCCAATTTCCATGTTTGTTCTTTTTTTCTATTTGATATACATGTTGGAATTCCTTATACAATTCTATAACTTCTCCTAATAGATACATTTGATTTTCGCTGCAGTCGATTTTCACTCAATACTTTCGTGAAAAATCTATCCCCAATATTATTTCAATGCTGAGGTGATCAGTATCAATAATTATAGTAGGAGTTGAAAAGGGAAACATTCTCAATTGAATATTGATAGAGAGATTTTTCTGTGAATTGAAAAATCCACGATTAAAATGAAGTTATTTTTTGTGAATGTCTAAAAGAAAACAACTACACATCTGATTTTATGAACATCCTGCTTATATTTTCAACAAATCAATATAGTAGGAGGTTTAAGCAACCCCCCCGACCTTGCCCCCATGAAGTTAACCTTGAAGTAACCTTGAGATGGGGAGGTTGAGGGTCGTGTATCATTGACATTGAAGTGCGCTTGAGATAGATCGTGTGGTGTTTGTGTGTCTAAGAGGGATTCATTTCTCGTTCACCTTGTAACGATAGTCGATGGATAAGGGATTGCGCATTCATTTCAGTATGCACGAGAGTGTGATGCATGACCTTCGAACTAGCATCAGCGTCACAGGTTACTTTTCATATTCTTCAGCCACCCTAACCACCGAGGGGGGGTTTGCATGGCCTTCGAGCCAACATCAACGTCACAGGTCTATTTACTTTTCAGAGTCTTCGACAACTCTCATCGCGATGATCCATCAAGGCGATTTGCATGACCTTGGACATTGCGTAATAGGATTATAAATTTTCGGAGTATGTATATTATGCAATCGAATAAAGTGAGAGGGAAGCACTATTGACTTGCATGTTGACCTTGTTTGTGAGAGAGTCATTCCATGTAGGTTGGAGTTTGGTAGTTTTGGAAAATGGGCGCATTTTTTTTCAATTCGTCCTAGACTCTTGATGTGTTGCAAGATTAGTTGGAACGTTTTATTCGATGACATTCAGTGTGGTGGGGGATTTATTCCTCATGTAATGTGTGTGTGAATTCGTTGTTGATCAGAAGTTGAATTATAGTCAACAAAAGAACTCCATTAGCTAGAAGTCAATTCGGTCAATTCGGTATCTTCATAAATTCGCTATGTCTCTTGCGAAAATAGTTTTGGAAAAAATTAATTCCCCAGTTATTGGTGCGGAGAGCCAAAAACATTGAATTTTAGAACAACGAACAATGTCATCATTTCCAAGTGTTCCAAATAATTTGCATGGTAGTTTACAACACTCGATTTGAGAGATCAATTCTAATGACATAACGTGATGATAATAATATTCTATTCAAATCTTGGCTAACCAATTGAATATTTGGGGTAGAGTAATCAAGTGTCATCTGGTTTGAGGACTCGAACTCGTGCCGAATTCAATTTCATTGAATGAATATATTTTTTTCCCCAGCATATAGTGATTCATGTAGAGATACTTCCTCAGTAAAAAAATGCATTCAACAGTTCTTCATTGGAATATTCCTGCACGTAAGTCAAATTATTATTATAATATCAATGGAATATATTATCAAATCTGTTTTTCTGTTTCAGTTTCCGATATACATTATTCAAGTCAGTATTGGATCAAATCAATCGATATTCAACTATCGAGAGTTTGAGCTCTCATTTCAACGAAGACGACGCTCGCCCACCATTAAAAAAAGGATCTGACCGTTTGCTTCCCTCAAGATGAAGTAGTTAGATTTCTGTGAAACAATTCAACTCTGGCATTGAGTTATGTGACAAACTACTGGAATCATAAAAATATAGCAGTTCTGTGGAAAAATAGACAAATGTGATTTGAATATGGTTTCACTGATGCATTTACCATATCAAAAAAATATATTTTCCCATATCTTAAAATAAAAGTCAATAAAATATGAATTCTAATTATTCACCCAAACCCTTTCATTTCCATCACGTAGTTCAAAAAAACAAGCTTTTCAATACGCAGATAAAAAACAGTTGTTGTTGATCAATGTATCTATTTTTCTTTGCCAAAAAAATATGGCTGAAACCAATGAGTTCTCCCATATAGAATTGTGTTTATGAAACTCATACAAAAAATTTCATCATAATTGCTCCATTCAGAAATATCACATTGAGAGGGCATATAATGAAATTAGTTATATTCAACTACTTTTGAAAAGATAACTTCAGAAAATTTTTTTTTTAAAAATTCTGATTTAATAGGTTTATGCCTGCTTGTTTTAAAATACCTATAATAGTATAAAATGATAAAAATTAAGTATTAACTTTAAAATTCGAAAAGGGTTTCAAAGCCAATTTCACCACGAAATTATTCAAGATCGTGGAAATCAACAGTACATATCCAGAAACAAACATTCTCAAAGACATATGGATAAGAATTCCATTCAAGGTTATTTCTATGAATTGAATTGAAGAAGATATTGAAGAGTATAGGAAATAAAGTGTTTGTCAAGTGGCTAGGTTTTTCTCCAAGGAAAAAAATTCACGGATTTCAAAAAAAATGCAAGTGTTTAGCATTCAATCATATTTTGTATCGAAATGAAAAATATATTTAAAATTTGTTTTATTATCATATGAAAAAAATCGTGAGGAAACAACATTACAACAAAAAAATCCTATACATTACAACAAAACAATCATATACTCAATCACTTTCACTCGAAAGACAATTGTTCAGCTCTTTTTGCCATTTTTCGAGAATTGATGTCATTGCATCATGGGATTGGATTGATTCCAGCCAGCCATTTCTGTTTGCTTTCGAAGGCTGGTGTTGTATTTTCTATCTTAATCCACCTTTTGTTTGATGGTATCAGACTTCTTTCGCATTTCAGCAATCTTTTTATCCATCTTATGCGCAACTTCTTCATCTAATTCTCCATCAGCTTGATCACACTTTGTGATGGTATTGTTGGATTCAACGATGTTATGTTTTGCAATATTTCTCTTCTGAGTATAAATTTACAGTGGCACATGTGAAGCTAGCGATCCAATAGCTGAAGATGCAATTTTCGAAGATGCATCCTTTTTTTTCGATCTTCCCTTAGCTTTGGAGGACGATGTCGACGATTTCGAGGTACTCGGCTTCGAACTGTTTGAAGCAGCATCTTGCTTTTGAGTTCGAGTGGTGGCGGTGGGAAGGTCAAGTGTAGATCTCCTCTTTCGTTTAGGAGGCTGAACCTGAATATCCTGAAGAACTTGGATGATAGGAGCCTTTTCAATGATTCGGTCAGAAAAAGAGATCACAGGTGGAGAACTGGTTGGCAATTGAGATATAGAAACATCTTGCAGATCTGGCACCTCAGCCGCACTTATCAAAATGAATTCATCAATATCAAAATTCAAATCCATCATGTCGTCGACCTCTTTTGATACTGCTGCTGCTTCAACACTGCTATGTTCGTCAGCAGTAAGTGATTTTTCCAAAATACTAATATCGTTGGAATTCATCGTAGTTATGAACTTTAACAAACACACACACGCACTACTCGTCGTATTGAAAAGTGCTGAGAATGATTATGTCAAAAAACTCTACACTTTATAAATAATTCTCCAACACCCCCATCTTTTCCCCAATACTGCAGTAGTGCGCACTTGTACTCGTGCACCATCACAGATTCAATTTCAAGGTGATCTTGCATTTCTATCGAATGATTTTCAGTTGACTCAAAAATCAATATCACATAATCTCCTCCCATTCCCTCACCTACTGAAGTAAAAGTGTATCATCCCCGATTCGATGTCGAAGTGACCTTGCATTCCTATTGAAAGTTTGTGGTTGAATCAAGAAAAACAAGGTCACCACTTGCATTTCTAACTAAAAAATAGCCGAATGTCACATAACTTATTGATATAGTATCACACTTTTGCAAGTGATATGAACTTGAAAGATTTTCAGGTGAATGTCATTCAACGTTCTGCGTGGTATTTGCCAGGAAAGTAGTTGTTTTTCACCTGAGATCTACCATTTTCTGGTTCAATTTATATTGAACCTTTTATGTGAAGAAAACCGTTTAATTCGATTTTTCTATTGATATGAACTTGTTGTGGGCAACGATTGATGGAATTAGATTGGACTTGATAATGACAATATTTTCTATTATTGAGGGTTTTGGTTCATAGAATTAATTGATATTTGAGATATGAAAAAATATGAAGGGGTATCACTTCGTTGACACCATCACAGATGTTGAACTTGGACCAGAAGATCGTTTCATCAGCTTCGACGTGGAGAGCCTCCACACCAATGTCCCTGTAGAGGAATCTCTCAGTATCATCAAAAGGAAACTCGAAGAGGATGACTAGCTGCACGAGAGGACTGACCTTCCTACCCACGCAATATTGGAATTACTGCAGTGCTGCCTACAGAACTCCTATTTCCACGAAAAGGACCGATTCTTCTCTCAAGTCGACGGACTCCCAATGGGATCTTCTCTTTCTCCAATCATCGCCAACATATACATGGAGTGGTTCGAGGAATTGGCTATACGGGAGGCAGAGTACAAACCAAAGCTGTGGTTGAGGTACGTGGATGACACCTTCATTGTATGGAATCACGGAGACGAACATCTCCAGGATTTCTTCTCAGGAATTAACCGAATCTGGGTTTCGATCAAGTTCACGATGGAGATGGAAACCAACAGTGCCTTACCCTTCCTCGATGTGAACGTTGAGAGAATAGGCAATGGAATTCGCACCTCCGTCTACAGAAAGAAGACACATACAGGGCAGTACCTCAGTTACAGCTCCAACCATCCGAGTTCGACGAAGAGAGGGATCGTGAGAACATTGGTTGAGAAAGCGACGCACATATGCAACGACGCGGAGTCACTAGATGCCGAATAAAACCACATCAGAGAGAAATGGATATCCCAAGAAACTCCTAGAAGAAGTATTGAAACAACTCCGGAGAACGGAGACATCTGAAGAGCAACAACAAAGCATAGTGATCTGCCTTCCGTACATCAGAGGTGTCTCCGAGAAGATCAGAAGGATCGGAAACAAGTTCAACATCAAGAGCTGCTTCCAATCCGGCAGTACTTTACGGAGTTTTCCGGCAGTACTTTACGGAGTTTCCTGACCAAGACCAAACCTGACAACAAGAATGAAATCAGTAAGAATTGCATTTATGAAGTTCCATGTGAATGCGGAGATTCCTAGATTGGAGAGACAAAGAGACCGTTATCGGTAAGATTGGATGAGCACAAGAAATGGACTCAACGTAGAGAAACATCAAAATCGGGAATCGCTGACCACGCCTGGACTGAGCACCATCGAGTTCTATGGGACGACGCAAGTGTCCCACATAGAGAGGAGCATTGGTTCGAACGAAAGTTCAAAGAGGCCGCCTATATCGAAGCCAATAACGCCTTTAGTCAACCAAGCGTTGAAATCAAGAACGTATGGAAACCCCTGATTGCTCTTTCTGGCGGGCTGCAGAGGCGCGAAACTTCACGCACCACCACACCGCGCGAAATTACACGCACCGCTGCATATGGCAGAATTGCACGCATCATTGCGCCAACAGTTATATAAATTGGTAAGTAGCACCTAAACTTGTCAGTATTCACCTGAAGACGATTGCAGATACAAGCATTCGAAACGTCGTGAAAACCTTCTAAATACATTAAGACGATGGACGTCCGAAACGATAGTAATCGTGTATTACTCGATTGGTGAAATTAGACTGACGCTCAATCATTGCTATTATCAATTGTCGACTAATGTATGGATTCGCTCCATTCTATTCTATTTCTCGATTGTGAGAATTGAATTGAAATGATGACATTTTTTATGAAATAAGAAGTTGATTTTTGAATTGAGGTAGTGCGCTATAGGATTTCAGCTGTAGATACTATTTTATTGTTTTTGGTTCATAAGATCTTTAATATTTGACGCAAAAATATGAACTTGGTTTGGGTATTTATCAATCATGACGAATGATGTTGGATCTTAGTAATGACACTATTGTTGATTGCAGGTTTCGCTTCATCGTATTCAATGATATTCGAGATGTGAAAAAATGTAAAATTAATTATTTCTCGAGTGATTGGAGAAATTATGGGTATTGCTATTATTCTTTGGAAAAAGCTGAATGAATAATATTTCACGCTCATGGAGGAGATTTGATCGGATACGTACACATATCAGAATGAACTCGATTGAATCGTGGACGAAATATCGCAAATTTTCCCATTGATTTCTTGTGAATAATCAATGAAAGTATATTACATTGAATGTATTTCTGATATGATATACAATTCTAGCCAACTTCATAATCATCAATATTAATTGAAATGATGATCACTATATACATCTTGGATTTTGAAGGGTAAAATTATTGGAATTTTTCAATCCACTCATCTTCCCAATATTCACACTCATATTTTTATTTTCTGGTTCCCACGAAAAGGGATATCCTGTAATGTTCAGAGAACCAAGGGAAAGAAGGTAGGAGTTGGTGTTCTTCTTAAATTTCTGGAGGTTGTATGCCTCGGGGAACACCTCCCTAGGCAATGAGTTCCAAAGCCTCGCTGTTCGTTGGATGAACGAGTCTTTGGAAAGTGATGTTCTGCAGGTCTCCAAAGTGACCACAAAGGGGTGTGATGACTGAGCTTGACTGGTTAGTCTCGAAGAGACTGCCAAAGCAGGAACGATTGTTGATATTTCAGAAGAGCATCGCCCATGAAAATATCTATAAAATAGAGACAAATCGCCAACTTTTCTACGGTGTTCCAGACGAGTGAGCGAGTTTGTAAGCGAGGCATCACCGACGAGACGAATTGCCCTTTTTTGGACAGAATCCAATAGCCTCAGGATATGTTTAGGTGCCGCGCTCCAAATAAGGGAACAGTATTCCAGGACAGGTCGGATCTGTGCCTTATAGATCATAAGCAGTGGGGGTGAAATAGCTCTTGGCACGAAACAAAAAACCAAGTTTTTGGGATGCACTTTTGGCAATGGACCCCACGTGATTTTCCCAGGAAAGGTTATTGCTGATAGTAATACCAAGCATCGATATGGATGACTTCAGTGGTATGGTTACTCCTGACAAAGTTATGTTAGGCACAGTGAGATCGGCTTTTTTAGGGAAACGACATGCTTGTGTTTTGTTTGCATTGAATTCTACCAAGTTATTAGATCCCCACTCGAGAATTGTTGCTAAGTCCATATTTATATTATTAACATTTCTTCCTCGTTCATTTCTGGTTTCACGGGCTGATATAGGGGCCCTGGAAGAGAAAGCGGTATGGAGGGTACTATCATCGGCAAAGCTGTATACTGGACATGAAGTTGCTTTCAACAGGTCGTTGATGTGTAGTAGAAATAGTGTTGGTGCCAGAATAGATCCTTGCGGAACACCAGCATTTATGAGTAGAGTGTCAGATGAAACTCCATCGACCACTACATGGAGAGACCTGTTTGAGAGAAAACTAGCAAGCAGAGAACACAGCTGAGGGGGCAAGCCATAAGACGGAAGCTTGGCGAGGAGTCCCTGGTGCCAAACTCGATCGAACGCCTTGGAGATATCTAATGCCACAGCTAAAGTTTCTCCATACTTTTCAATAGATAGCTGCCATATATGTGAGACGTAAGCGAGCAGGTCACCAGTTGATCTCTGATGGCGGAAGCCATATTGCCTATCGTTGACAGTTCCTGAGTCTTCCAGATATTTCATGAGCTCGATGTTGATGGCTTTTTCCATGACCTTTGAAATAATAGATAGCAGTGCGATAGGTCTGTAGTTGCTAGGTAGGGCTTTTGCCTTTTAGGGACTGGCTGTACTTTGCAATTTTCCAATTGGACGGAAATACCCCAAATTGTATGAGTGGTTGAATAGCTTGCTACAGAACAGGTGTTAGGTCGGGGGCACATTTCTTGAGAACAGTCGTCGGGATTCCTTCAGAGTCCACTTGCTTTGTTGGTTTTGAGACCCAGCTAAATCTTTTTGATAGTACGTTGGCGAAAGGTGATCTCGGGCATGTGACTGTCAATAGGTGTAATATTCGGGGGTTGTTTTCCCGATGAATCCAGAGTGGAATTTCCAGCAAATAGGTGCTCAAAGATATTGGCTTTTCCTGGGCAGTCGTTGCTAGTGTTCCATCTTCTTTGGTTAGAGGAGGAAATGAGCTGGAAGTGAAGTTTCTTCCCACAGCTTTGGCGAAAGACCAAAATGAACGGGATCCGTTAGGACATTCAGCAAGTTTTGATCTTATTTTGGCATTGTGGGCATCTTTTGAGCATTCTATTGTCTATTTGCATATGCCTCTAGCCTCGACATATGCTGCTCTGGTCTCAGGGCCCGGATTTTTTAGCCATCGATGGTATGCTGCCTGTTTGGAAGCCACAGCTCTAGAGCAGTTTCTGTTGAACCAGGTCTTATCGGATGATGTTCTTCTTTCGGTATTCGGTATGTGGGTTTGCATCCCCAACATGGTGATTTCAGAAATTGTCTCAGCTCATCGTATTGGATCTACTGAAGAGAAACAAACTCTCTTCCATGGAAACGCTGAGAAAAACATACGAAGACCTTCCCAGTTGGCCGAATTGTAATGCCACATGAGACGGGGTGGTATTGTGCAGCTCGATGGTAAATGGAAAGAGCATGTTGTGGAGATGGGGGTGTGATCAGAGTTTCCAAGTGGGGCACAAACTTCTATTCTATACGGGTCAGGATTGGTGGTGAGGAAAAGATCTAGTGTATTGGCAGACTGGTTGTTGACATCAGGGATGCGGGTTGGTAGCTCGACCAGTTGTTCTAGACCATGAGTGATGGCGAAGGCCTCGGCTTGACGACCCGCATCATCTGTTTTGTTAGAGAATTTGAGCCAGGCAGCGTTATGTACATTAAAGTCTCCTATGATTATGGTTTCAGCTGTTGGATGGTTCTCCTGAATGTAGTCCAGTTTGAGTGATAAAAACTCGTTATATGAAGGTTCATTAGGTGATAGGTGAAGGCAGCAGAGGAACTTAGTCAGTTTGGTATCAGATAGCTTGAACCACATCACATCAAAGTCTTTCGGTTCCAAACTCTTTCCACGCTGGCATGAAAGGTTAGCCTTAGAAGGCAGACTCCACCTTTGGACCTGAATCGAGAATGGAGTTCGTAACCAGGACAAAGCATATGGACCTTGTTGGTGGACGAGTTTACTTGTGTTTCTGTTAGAGCCAGAATATCCGGTTTTTTCGTCTGTAGGTGATGGTGGACGTCATTGATGTTCTTGTTGAGTCCGCGGATGTTGCAAAAATTAATCTTTAATGTTGAGTCCCCTCGAGTACCTCTCGCCCGGAAATCGAATGGAGAGGTATTTTGCTTCCGGAGTGTTTTACTCTAGGAGACTTCATCATTATTACTATTAGGATGCACCTGAAAATAAAGGAGGAATTGGGGAAAAGGAAAGAGGGAGACCGGAAAGTATCGACCGAACACTGAAACATGGAATGATCCATTTCACAGCACACAAAGTCGATATGGTGGTATTTCACCGGGCGATGAGACCATCTTCCACCTACGGTTATCCTTTTAGTCGCCTCTTACGACAGGCAGGATTTACCATGGGGCTATTCTAAAGCCGACCCCATACAGCCATAGTCTAGCCACAATTCATTGCACATCGTAACTATCTATTCCATCTTTCATCAAATAATTAAATGATTGTATATGATGAGTACTGGAAAATTATCATACCTGCAGAAACATGAATTCAAAATTTTAAATTCAGGTAATTCCCATGTTATTTCTGATTATAATATTCAGTGAGCTGTGAGGTTATACATTCGTCGTCAGTGAAATATATTGCTAGTTGATTTCTGAATAATACTATTGGTCAATATGATTCATATGTTCTCATGATAAAAAAAAAGGATCACCTTATTCATATATAATATTGAAATCTACTCACATATAATACATATGTCGAACTCACTGAAACAATTGTTTTGCACAAAAATTTGTGGAATATATCACTAGAAACTATCTACGCGAAACACGACGATTCAACACTGAACCGATATCGATTTCTGCTAAACTGAGGCTGAAAGGACTTTTTCATTTATTTGCCAAAACTCAAGGTATAATACTTAGTTACGATGAAGGGAAGGTTGGTCGTTTGTTCGAAGAATGGTGTGTTAACCACCATATCTAATTGACGAGTCTATTGTGCAATTTTTACCATTGATGTGAATACAATTATCAATATTTTGTCTAAATTTTTATTTTAAGATATGGAATATATATTTTTTTTTTGATATGGTAAATGCATCAGTGGAACTATATTCAAATCACATTTGTCTATATCTTTACAGAACATCTAGCGACTTCATCTTGAAGGAAGCAACGTTTTAGAATGGTTGGTGTCTACTTCATTGGAATGAGAGCTCAAACTCTCGATAGTTGAATATCGATTGATTCGATACAATACTGGCTTGTATAATGTATATCGGAAACTGAAACAAAAAAAACCAGAATTGATAATATATTCCATTGATATTATAATAATAATTTGACTTACGTGCAGAAATATTCCAATAGAGAACTGTTGAATGCATTTTTTACTGTATAAAATCACTATATGCTAATGAAAAGAATATATTTTTACTTGAACACCTTGACCCAAGTATTTAATTGGTTAGCCAAGATTTGAATAGAATATTATTATCATCATGTGATGTCATTGAATAAATACACTCACTGAATTGACTTCTAGTTGATGTAGTTTTTTTGTTGACTATAATTCAACTTCTGATTAACAACAATTTCATACACACACATTAGTAGGAGATTTAAGCCGGTTCTGGGTCTCCCCCCACCACTATGACGTCACGTGTGACCTTGAATGGTTGCAGGTGTGCAATGTGGTCTGTGTTTGACCTTGAGATTTGACTTTGAGATTTGTCATTGAGTTTTGACATTGGGTTTGGTCGACTTTGAGATTCGACTCCAGTTTTGACCTTGAGTTTGACCTAGAGATTCATAACATTGAGTTTTGACTTTGAGATTTGACCTTGAGTTTTGATGTTGGGATTGTTTCGGCAACCTTAAGATTTGATCCTGATTTTTTTGTTTGACCTTGACTGAAGCTGTGGTGTAGGTATACATATTCTGTGTAGTCATGACCTTCATGAATCCTTGCACTCTCCAAGCGAGGAGGGCATTCATCCTGAGAGCTAAGAGTGAACTGCGAGTATTGATGAGTGTGTTGATGGTCAAGTGCGCAATGACCTTCACACCCCCATCTACTGGAAATGGGGTGGGGAGGTCTCTTATAAAAATGTGTGGAGTCGTTGATGAGGAATCAGATGTTAGATATTATCATCAGAGTGAATACAGAGTACGAGAAGTTTCTCAATTCAGTGAGTGTATTTTTTATAAGGTGAAATAATCTATATTTTTTCATACAGTCTTACTATGTCTTTTCTTCCAAAAGTTGTGGATTTGAAGAGGATCAATTCTTCAATAATTGAA
>JAFIRS010006059.1:0-43662 GCA_018342105.1 Gonioctena quinquepunctata | reverse complement strand
TCTCTCACAGGACAAACGCCCTCCTCGCTTGGAGAGTACAAGTATTCATGAACGTCATGACTACACAAAATATGTATGCCTACATCACAACTTCAGTCAAGGTCAAACAAAAAAACTAGATCAAATCTTAAGGTTGCCGAAACAATCCCAACATCAAAACTCAAGGTCAAATCTCAAACTCAAAACTTAATGTTATGAATCTCAAGGTCATATTCAAGGTCAAACCTGTAGTCGAATCTCAAAGTCGACCAAACCCAATGTCAAAACTCAATGACAAATCTCAAAGTCAAATCTCAAGGTCAAACACACACACATTGCACACCTGCAACTATTCAAGGTCACACGTGACATCATAGTGGTGGGGGGAGAGCCAGAACCGGCTTAAATCTCCTACTATTTATTGATTTTGGACAACAAAACTTTTATCATTGTTCTCACCAACTCATGGTTATTTATTTTTATTTCAAATTATAAATTAAATAACTAATAAAAAACCATTTTGAAGACAAGCTTTTATGTAAGCCGTGTACTGAATCGTATGTAATAGGTTCAAGTCATCGCTGACAACAATTTGATTATTTTTTGTTGAATTATTTGGTTTCAAAAACCTTGTCTCGCGAAGTGTTCATAAAAGTAGGTACCAATAAATTTCATTGGACAAAATAGAAATCGCAATATCCAAAAACATTCCTCTACTTTCAATTGAAAGAAATGTATTTTAAATGAAATATATCGAAAGCAGAATTCTGTGACAGAATATTCGATAGGAAAAAAACGGAATAGTCGGATTTCCAAGATGTAACGTCTCTGATCTAATATGAACAGTTTTTCAGAAACTGCACTTATTTTCTTTTTATTGAAGGCCTTTAAAAACGATATTTTTCAAGTTGATAGTCCCCTATGGTGACAATTTTTATGAAAACAGGAAAATCCAGTTGATTATCTAAGCCTGTAGGTGATATAATGAGTAGAAGTTTTTCTAATTTGGTCTAGGAATTTTCTACTCATATATTATGAAGGTTTCTCAATCCAAGGAATTCGATGGAAAGCTTGCAAGAATGGAAGACAAGCTTTTATGTAAGCCGTGTACTGAATCGTATGTAATGGTTCAAGTCATCGCTGACAATGATTTGATTATTTTTTGTCGAATTATTTGGTTTCAAAAACCTTGTCTCGTGAAGTGTTCATAAAAGTAGGTACCAATAAATTTCATTGGACAAAATAGAAATCTCAATATCCAAAAACATTCCTCTACTTTCAATTGAAAGAATGTATTTTAAATGAAATATATCGAAAGCAGAATTCTGTGACAGAATATTCGATAGGAAAAAAAAGGAATAGTCGGATTTCCAAGATGTAACGTCTCTGATCTAATATGAACAGTTTTTCAGAAACTGCACTTATTTTGTTATGGAGTTATCTCAAGAAAGACGTTAAATGCTTTTATCAAATTTTGTATTGACAATACTGTACAGAATATATTCAAAGTCAATCTGACAGCCTCCTCTCTTTCATTTTTACATAAACATACAAAGTATTCAAAAACTATGAAAACGAAAACACAATATATAATTCTTCAATCTTCAACATACTCCCACCTTTTGCATTGGCAAAATAAATTAATAACCAAAACGATTGGGAGCTTTGATAGAACGACCATATCTCGTGATTAGTTTTTTCTTCTCGCTCGGGTTTGACTCCATTTCTTCTGAATTTTCAGCTTGACTGGTATTTTCTGTGGTACTTTGTTGTTTAACAGAAATAATGGGGTCTTCGTTGGGACTAGAAATTTCAAGAGGGTAAAGTCTCTGAAATGGACGAACTGCTTCTCCTCCTGATGACAGTTTGATCCTTGCAACTCTCGAAATATTATCTCTCCCAGGGTAAACTTCGAGAATTCGTCCCATGGGCCAACTTTTACGTTTTGTATTATCCGAGTCAACTAATACTACATCTCCAATTTTCAATATGTCATATTTTCTCTGACCTATATGA
This sequence comes from Gonioctena quinquepunctata, assembly GCA_018342105.1. NCBI lineage: Eukaryota > Metazoa > Arthropoda > Insecta > Coleoptera > Chrysomelidae > Gonioctena > Gonioctena quinquepunctata. The sequence goes on along the minus strand of JAFIRS010006059.1, from coordinate 41,667 downwards.
ACCAGATTCGCCAAATACTCGCATCTGAAGCGATGCCTAAGAGAATCCCTAATTTTCTGAAGAAACCTCATTCGTTTTTCCAAACCTTCTCTATTTAAACTATCCAAGTCGGGAGTTTCGGTACTCTGAATGTCTTGAATGAATAATGCAGGGGTTATGGGAATCAGATCATCGGAATTATCGTATGTATATGTTAGTGGTCGTGAATTGATGATTGCTTCACAATCGCATATGATTGTTACCAGCTCATCGTACATTATACATGATTTTCCCAAGTTTCTCCGAAATAATTCTTTGATAATTCGTACAATTCTCTCCCACCATCCTCTCCACCAGGCTGCGGTAGGTGGATTGAAACGCCATTTGAATCTGTTAACTGTGGAATACTTGGATATTTCGTTCCAGTCTAGAGTTCCGAACTGATTATTGGCTCCCAAGAAATTAGTTCCATTATCGGAATAAATAACTGAAATTCTTCCTCTTCGAGCAATAAATCTTCTCAATGCGAGCAGAAAATATTTTGTTGAGAGTGACCTAACTACTTCGAAATGACATGCCCTGTATAATGCACAGGTGAAAACAACAATCCACGCCTTTTCTCCTCCTTTTAAATATAAAGGACCAGCTAAATCAATTCCAGTTACCTCAAAAGCAGCCGAATTCTTTATTCTTTCTTTGGGAAGCGGAGCAAAAGGTGTTTCTAGTGCTTTTGTTTTAAACCTTCCACAAATGACACACTTAGAAATAATATCTTTAACCATTTTTCTCCCTTCGATTATCCAAAATCTTTCCCTAAATTTTCCAAGAAGAGTTTGAACGCCTGCGTGTAACGAAATCTTGTGCTGCTCTACTATCAACCTTTTCACGACTCCATGTTTGTAAGACATCAAAATAGGAAACTTGAAACTATCATTTTCCTCGCTACAAACTAGTTTGGTTCTAACTCTTAACAGCCCTTTCTCGTCTTGAAATATCTGCATATTTATATATTCTCCTTTCTTATTGAAACATTCACTCTGTACGATTCGAATGAGTCGAATCTCTGCTGCTTCATACTCCCCAAACGTTAACTCTGAAACATTCCTCCCAGTCTTTTTATGAGATATTTCATAAAATCTGAGCATCCATGCTATCATTCTCACGATTTTCGAATACTGAGAGAAATATTTAGTGAACTCTGAAGAATCTAAGTTACTATATTCATGGCTTAACAAGTTTGTTGTGATTTCATATTTTCCAGACTCGGCATATGCTTCCTTTTCGTCAACCTTTTCAGTCATAGAAGGCCATGTATCGGGTTTTTCATTCAACCAATAAGGACCTTTTACAGGGTGATGTGGTAGATAATATTCCGCGGTATGTTTAACATTTATTGGAACTTCTTCTATGATGCCTAATGCTTTCCATTCTTTGAAAATATTATCATATTCGAAAAATTTATTCATTCTATCTAGTTTTTTCGTTGTGGATATAAGTCTTTTTTCTGCTAATTCTCTATTATTATTCAAAATTGTTGAAATACCCTCAACCAAAGGAAGTTGTACTTCATATCTATTTTCTGAATTACGGTTAATAGTTCTATTAAAATTGTCAACTGCCTCAGCGTTTTTGACATCTCTACTCTTTAACGAAATGGGATCTTCAATTCCCAAAATATCTAAACCCCATTAACTAGCTATATTCATTTCATCGAAACAACAGAGTGTTTCAAACACAGTATTACCGTTTCTACATTTTCCCATAACTGTCCAACCTAAATGAGTTTCGATAGCTACTAAATCATTTTCCAAATTTTCGATTTTTCCTGTTATAAGTTTTCCGTAAATATCTGCACCTAATAGTAAACTTATATCAGTAGAAATAGTAGAGGTATCCGAAATGAGTATGTTTCTTCTCTTCAATTCCCGCATCATATCCATATCATTAAATCGAAGTGAATAATTGCATATTTTGTTCTGTTCGAGAACATTCACATTACAACGGAAAAAATTTCTCAAATTTCGAATTTCTATTTCATAAAGTGCATGAACTTCGGGATTGGATTGCATTCCCCCAAAAACACTTTGTATAACATTTTCAGAACCAATTTTCTTAAAACCCATTTTATCAGCGCAATCTTTCGAAATATAGGACCGTTGTGAAGCCGAATCCAATAAAGCTCTGACAACCTTTGAACCAGTATTGCTAACGAGTTTAACAGCAACAGTTTGTAAAAATGTTCCAGTTGTATTGCTACTAATGAGGACATTTTCATGCTGATTTTCAATTCTTGAAATGGAATTTTCTGTTGATTTATTCTCAGGATCTTTCTTAGAAGACAATTCAGTACAAAGTATTGGAAAGTGTCTCTTACCACAGATTATGCATTTTACGAATGTTTTACATCTTTTGATACAATGATTCGGTTTGAGACAGGCAAAACAGGCGTTATTTTTTATCAAAATATCTTTTCTGTCAGAAAAAGGTAATGAACGAGCTTTAAAACAATCCTTACTTGAATGTGACTTGCTCTCACAAAATAAACAATAATTGGAATTTTTGTTACCTCCTTGTCCAACTGACAGAATTGTGGCAGCCGTGTGGAACTCAGACTACCTTCTATTCTTGTGTGATATCTTGTCCATTGTCGAACTGCGTTTGGGATCTTTTGCGGGAACAAAGCTGTTTCTGGCCAAATTCACTCGTTCCTCACTCTCCACTTCGTTACGGAGGAAGTCTAGTAACAATTGCAAATGATTAGATGAAATGTCAGAAATGTCATGATTATTACAGTGGATCTCCCTATTCGTGGTACTGGAACTACCCCTATGCCTCTCCCATACCTTCAGTATTTCTTCAAGGAGAGCTGATTCCACTAATGGATATAATATAGAAGCATATTTGTCACTGGTTACCCCCAAAGATTCTTAAGCCCTCAATTGTGTCTCCAGAGAATCATATAAGACAGTTAAAGGCATACCTGCTCCATGGCTCGTTGCTTGCTTTAACACTAGATTCAATAATTCCCTCACATACACTTCTATCAGAAACTCGTCTCTGGCAAATCTGGTCTTGAGTTGGTCTATGGCATTCCCATAGTTGGCTCCTGATGGAGGAAAACTTTCAACCAATAATCTTGCTGGGGACCCTGGCTCCATGGCTTGTAAAAGATATTGGAACTTATCATCGTCATTAATCTCTTCATCTTCGTCTATTTTTCGGAATTGGCCCCAAAATCCTATCCAACATTTGACATCTCCATTAAATTTTTTCAACTCCAACTTCGGCAACTGGAATCTACGTTTGGCATTGGAAGAACTCTCTGTACTTGTATTCATTTGGATATCTTCATTTCTGTTGACACTCATACGAATGAAGTCACATTTGGATCGGTACCTTATAATCGATTCTCTGTAGATTTCGACGGTCTTGAATTCCTCTTCGATTTCTGCATCATCTTCGGAAGTCAATAGTAAACTTTTCATTTTTCTATCGAGGTCGAATATTCTTTGGGCTTTATCTTCCAATTGGCCCATTAAAACCATAATATTTTGATTTCGTGCCTCCTTGCTACTGAGTTCTTTATCCAAGTCTTGGCACGTCTGGATGAACATTTTTCGTAATAGCGTTCGTTCTTTCTTGACTAATAAATGATTCTCCATGTCAAGTCCTGTCACGGTCGCCAATTAATGTTATGGAGTAATCTCAAGAAAGGCGTTAAATGCTTTTATCAAAATTTTTATTGACAATACTGTCCAGAATATATTCAAAGTCAATCTGACAGCCTCCTCTCTTTCATTTTCACATAAACATACAAAGTATTCAAAAACTATGAAAACGAAAACACAATATATAATTCTTCAATCTTCAACATATTTTCTTTTTATTGAAGGCCTTTAAAAACGATATTTTTCGTATTGATAGTCCCCTATGGTGACAATCTTTATGAAAAAAGGAAAATCTGGTTGATTATCTAAGCCTGTAGGTGATATAATGAGTAGAAGTTTTTCTAATTTGGTCTAGGAATTTTCTACTCATATATTATGAATGTTTCTCAATCCAAGGAATTAGATGGAAAGCTTGCAAGAATGGTAAATGGTCGACTATCAGAGCTATAACCTCATTTATCTCACCTAACCTAGATTTTTTCCAAAACTTCTACCATATGAAAATTGATTATATCGTGATTTTCATCGTTTGGGAATTCCCCCCCTTTGGAATCGAAGGAAAAATCTGCTTGACTATATGAACAAGTATCTAGGTGATCTGGAAATTTTCTACTTATGTTATATTATAAGAGGTTATTTGATACTATACATTTGATGTACAGCATGAAAAAAGGCAAAATGGTCGGATTTATTTATAATCTCATTTATCCACAGTAACGACAAAATATAATTGAATCATTTTGTCAGAGACTTAAACTTATTGTTTTAGTACACGGCTAGGATAGAAGCTTGTTTTCAAAATTATTCACAAATATTGACAAAAAATTCATAATATCCGACCCCGGAAACCCCCACATACCAATTTTGAATGGAATCGGACCCTTTTTTATTTTTTTCCCTCACAAAAATTCCATAATGCATTGTCACCAGAATTATGTACACCCGCCAAATTTCAGATAAATCCGACGACTAGAAGTCGGTCAAAATCAACTTGCAAGATTTGACCCTAACGAACTAACGAACAAGTGGAACTAAATAAAAGCTTGCAAAAATAACAACATTCCAGTTAGTACACCCATAAGAGGAGATAGTTCAAAACGAATGTACTCACCAGCTTCCTGAATAACTCTATGGATACACAAAATGACCACTACACCAAAGCACTTCAAATAATAATACTTTTTATAACAACACTTCTTCCCCTATATACCATTCGGCACATACAAATCCTTTTATGAGGGCTGGTAAAACCCAATTTGGAATAGATTTAGAAAATGTAATTGATATTCAACCGCTCTGAGGAGATAATCGGAAAACCCACAGGCCTTTTTTCTTCTAAGATAATATTTATAACTATATATATATATATATATATATATATATATATTGTTATAATGTGAGAATTTGGTAAATACATATTTTTTTATTATTTTAATAATTAATATATTTTTCCTTGGGCCTTTTTTATAATTTGAAAATTTAATTTTTTCCCCACGTTTTGGGTGCCTTTTTTATGTTCTGATGAATTGAATAATTATAATTTTTTTATTCAATTTTGCTTTCAAATATTATTTTTGCACCTCGTTGGGCGACAATTGATATGGTTTGATAGTTGAAAAATATTTTTTTTTTTTTTATATAATGAATGAAGCTAATATTTTTCGTTATTCTTTAAGAGCCAAATTTATATGATATAAATAGATATTTCTGCCCCTGTAATAATAATTGCCAGCGAACGTCACTGTTCTCTCGTCACGCTACCAACAATTATTATTTTCCTTGCCACGGCTAGACAACAGCTGGTACGCTCTTTTCTCAAAAGGTGGCCGGTTCAAAGCAATAGATACACTGCCACTGGTGACTAACTTCAGTTTATTGAATGATCTTGTTATGTTAGTTGATCATTGTGAGAAAATAAACAACCAAATATCAAAAACAATTATCTCCTTTATTCAGGAAGACTTAAAATTACCTGGCCTACGAGAAATAACTTATACTAGAGTGAATCAAACAAATATTCACGAATAATAATGATAAATCAGATCATGGATAGATAAACAGAACCTCACTTTTCGTGAATGTAAAATTTTCTGTTATTGTTCAAAATAAAGTGAACTAGCGTTCTTCGAATGTGCAATTGGTTATTTGTGAAATAGTTCTGGACCGGTAATACACTATGAAAGTTTTTATACCTGGTTGGAACTGTTGGTATTCAAACTATACCATAGAAACAGGAAGTCTCCTCTCTTCATTCGCTGTCAGGACTGCAAAACCAGTATCAGGAACGATATAGATGTGGGAATCAGCATCAGGATTCGTGGTTATATTATATCATTAAGGTAATATTTGTTTTTGTTTCCCAAATGATGGAATTATTCCATTTTCTTCTTAATAAAATCTGTGCGTGCTATCTGCTTGGAAATATTTTTTCATCTTTTTCGAGGCTTTGTTTTCTGTCGCTTAGATACATCTTTTTCCTGTTGTTTTCCTATTTGAATTTTTGAATTCGCGCACTAAATTGTCACTTTTCACTGTTTATATTTATCTTACTCAATTTATATATCGAGCTATTTTTCCATACTCATTACTATTTACAAATTCTAATAATAATTGCTTATGCTATCCTCTCGTTGCTATTCTCTCACAATTTCTAACTTTTCACCTGACCATCTATTCTCTGATTGGCTATCTTTCATGAAGACGTTTCTTGTTCTCTCATTGGCTACTTTCAGTTAGCTACAATTTCATGTACAGTGTGTTTCAAGTTTATAAATATGTTGATTTCCTTTTATTCTTGCAAATTTTGTAAAATTTAGACTTTTAGTTGTCTTTTGAACAATTATGGGTTATGATAATTTTGACAGTGTATACAATTGATCGTTTTATCGTACTTTGACATTTTGTATCTATCCATATTATACGAAGGCTTATAAATAAATAGAACTTCAAAAGTTATTCAAAAAAAAATCTCTTGGAACTAATAACCAATCAATAATTATTCTTTTTTGTGGTTTATTTCTTTTTAAAATATTTAACTGGTTTTTCATAACATAACAACATTCCTAAATTTATATTCAATATTTTATACTAGTTAGAAAATTTCGAATATCAATTTCTTTATTTATATTTATCAACTCTACATTAACTAATACTAATTTTCTATTTTCAGAAAACTACTTGCTGGATTTCCCACCAGTTCAAGAGAAACAAGTTCTACAATGACAACAATTATTTACAACTACTAGTACTATGTTCTTTTGTTCCAGAAAAACTTGACTTGGACATTTTTTTCGGATCAAGAGAGAAAACTTTTCAAGATATAATATATGACATTTTATATTTTATTATTATCTTACTTTCATTTTATATTTTATACTGATATTATTTTCAATTATCGATTTTACAATTACTGGTACTCTTTCAATTATACTGATTTATAATTTTTTCTATCTTTTTCTTCAGTTGTTCTTCAAATTCATATTGAATTGGATATTTTATTTATCTGAATCTCTCATTTCATTTACTTTTATTTTGTGCATATACTCTTTCGCTTTTTCATTATTCATACATAATTAACATATTATATTCATTTATAATTCATTAATATACCTTTATATTATTTATTTTTTTTATTATAATATACTTCTTTAGTATTATTATTATAAATTTTTTTTTTTTTATAAATTCACATATTTATCATTTTATATTTTCCTTTTTTAAATCTATATTGTTTTTCACTTTACTTTATCTAACTAACCTGTACCAATATTTGTATCTACTTTTCTATTTCTCAGTATTTTTATTGTTATTAATATTATTGTTTTCTTTCTTGAAATATTTATGCGTTGTTTTGTTTCCTCTAATATTTTCTCTCATTAATATTTTTTTTCTTATGTTTGTTTTCCATTTTATTTTATTCAAATATTTCTGAAATCATACCTATCTATCAAATTATTTTTTAACCTTTTTCCATTTTTTATTCCTTAACTTGCCTATCAAATTTGTTAACCTACAATTTATTATTCCTAAATTTTCATTTTTATTATTTGTCTCTCCTTCTATGGAATCTTGCTTGTCTTGTAACTACAAGCCTATATTTTTTTAAATTTTAAAAATTTTGTTAATATTTTCAACTCTTTTCTTTTCAATAGATCCAAATTTTTTTTTTTTTTTTTTTAATTATTTACTTTTCTTTTTTATTTTTTTTGTTTCTTTGTTTCATTTCACAAATTCAATTCGCCCTGTAGATATCATTTATTTGCATTACTATTGTTTTTTCATTTATATTTCCTTTTTTCAACTCATAATTTTTGTATGCCACGCTCATGTCATTCTTTTTTATTATTATTATTTTATCATTTTTGTCACCTTTTTGCAACTGAAAATTCATTTTCGTCATTATTATGTCATATATTTTCATTATCTTCACTTTATTATTTATTTTACCTTTTTGCAACAAAGCTTTTTTATTATGCATATCCATTTTGTCCATAAGTTCATTATTTTTGAGATCGATATTCATTTTTATATTTTGTATCTGTTTATCTACTTTTTCTAATACATTATTGCTATCATCTGTTTTTTGTATAACTATCCCTTGACTTTTATTTTTTTCACTACTTGTTTCTAATGGTTTACATATTCCTTCCCTACTATCTTTGAAACATTTTTCCATACTTTCTATTATTCTATCATTCATTCTTTCTATTTGCTCTTTCATTTCATTTTTCATATTTCCTGTATTTTCTTTCATTTGTTTTATTTCATCTTTTATACTTCCTATATTTTCATTCATTCTTACTGAATTTTCATTTATATCATTTTTCAATCTACCTTCCATACCTGCCATATTTTCATTCATATCATTTTTCATACTTGCTGAATTTTTATCCATTTTCTCATCCATTCTGCCATATTTTCATTCATATCATTTTTCAAATTTTTTTTTAAAATTTTTTTTATTTTTTTCTTATTTATTACTAATTTTCTTCTTCCTTATCACCCCTATCTCTACCTTCTGCACCTTCTTCCAAGCCAACTTTCTTACCATCTCTCAAATCCATTTTTTATTCACCTATATTTAGTCTTATACTTTGAAATGTCAATTGCTAATGTTCACCCAGTGTTATTGAGAAATAATATTTTTCCTTTACTTTCCCTTACTCTGCCTTGAAATGATATATTGCCCTTACTTTGCCTTTTCTCGCCCCACGTTTTGTGCGCCACTTGTTATAATATGAGAATTTGGTAAATATATATTTTTTTATTATTTTAATAATTAATATATTTTTGCACCGCGTTGGGCGCCATTTTATTTGTGAATTTTTTAAATATAAAATATTGTTTTTTTTAATTGAATAATATAATTTTTTTTTAATTTTGTTTCAAATATTTTTTTGACTTCGTTGGGCGACAATTGATATGGTTTGATAGTTGAAAAATATATTTTTTTTCTTATATAATGAATGAAGCTAATATTTTTCGTTATTCTTTAAGAGCCAAATTCATATGATATAAATAGATATTTCTGCCCCTGTAATAATAATTGCCAGCGAACGTCACTGTTCTCTCGTCACGCTACCAACAATTATTATTTTCCTTGCCACGGCTAGACAACAGCTGGTACGCTCTTTTCTCAAAAGGTGGCCGGTTCAAAGCAATAGATACACTGCCACTGGTGACTAACTTCAGTTTATTGATTGATCTTTGTTATGTTAGTTGATCATTGTGAGAAAATAAACAACCAAATATCAAAAACAATTATCTCCTTTATTCAGGAAGACTTGAAATTACCTGGCCTACGAGAAATAACTTATACTAGAGTGAATCAAACAAATATTCACGAATAATGATGATAAATCAGATCATGGATAGATAAACAGAACCTCACTTTTCGTGCATGTAAAATTTTCTGTTATTGTTCAAAATAAAGTGAACTAGCGTTCTTCGAATGTGCAATTGGTTATTTGTGAAATAGTTCTGGACCGGAAATACACTATGAAAGTTTTTATACCTGGTTGGAACTGTTGGTGTTCAAACTATACCATGAAAACAGGAAGTCTCCTCTCTTCATTCGCTGTCAGGACTGCAAAACCAGTATCAGGAACGATATAGATGTGGAAATCAGCATCAGGATTCGTGGTTATATTATATCATTGAGGTAATATTTGTTTTTGTTTCCCAAATGATGGAATTATTCCATTTTCTTCTTAATAAAATCTGTGCGTGCTATCTGCTTGGAAATATTTTTTCATCTTTTTCGAGGCTTTGTTTTCTGTCGCTTAGATACATCTTTTTCCTGTTATTTTCCTATTTGAATTTTTGAATTCGCGCACTAAATTGTCACTTTTCACTGTTTATATTTATCTTACACAATTTATATATCGAGCTATTTTTCCATACTTATTACTATTTACAAATTCTAATAATAATTGCTTATGCTACCCTCTCGTTGCTATTCTCTCACAATTTCTAACTTTTCACCTGACCATCTATTCTCTGATTGGCTATCTTTCATAAAGACGTTTGCTGTTCATGCTCTCATTGGCTACTTTTAGTTAGCTACAATTTCATGTACAGTGTGTTTCAAGTTTATAAATGTGTTGATTTCCTTTTATTCTTGCAAATTTTGTAAAATTTGGACTTTTAGTTGTCTTTTGAACAATTATGGGTTATGATAATTTTGACAGTGTATACAATTGATCGTTTTATAAATAAATAGAACTTCACAAGTTATTCAAAAAAAAATCTCTTGGAACTAATAACTAATCAATAATTATTCTTTTTTGTGGTTTATTTCTTTTTGAAATATTTAACTGGTTTTTCATAACATAACAATATATATGGATCCAGTAAATAGTGGGGTTATGCAGCAAATAAAAGTGAACTCTTCAAAGGTTGTCTAAGCTTTCGGATATTTTATCAGTTATCTCCATCATCAGGGAGAATCTCAAATATTGGATGACACATTATGAAGGATGAAGATGATATAATACATTTAAAATAAGGATTACCACATTTTTTATAGGTGAATTTCATTTCGCCATGTGGGAAGAAGTGATTATATATATATATATATATATATATATATATATATATATATATATATATATATACATATATATATATATATATATATATACATATATATATATATATAAACAGTGGGGAATAACGGGGATCTTCAGTCAGCACAAGTGTTGAGCTATGAAAAACTCTTCAATACGATGGACCGAGATATCGAAAATCTTAGCAAAATCTACAGTTATCTTCTACAAATGGATTAAAACTGATGATTCTCAAAGAATATAATATAAACATTAACACACCCACTACATATTTTATATTTTTCTGACGATTAATCATAGGTTGTCATTTCAAATCCTTCAATGTCACTCGAAGCGTCAAAGATATAACACCATTCCGACAAATTTTTACATATTTTACGTTTTTTCTTTAAAGTTAATGTTCATTTATCATCCACTCAGATTACTGTAAGTACTCCCTTCATGTTAAGTATTTTTTTCACAATAATGTCATTTACATATTTTAGGACCCTGAAGAAGTTTCAAAATTGAAACGAAAGCTCGGTCCATCGTATTAAAGAGTTTTTCATAGTTCAACACTTGTGCTGACTGAAGATCCCCGTTATGCCCCACTGTTCATACCAATTTTCAGTCGTTATTTCTAAATTTATATATATATATATATATATATATATTTATATTTGCGTTTATACAGTTCCGTTTCGGTACATACTGCCCACGAATCCAGACGAAATCCTACGAACTCAGACCCGGCCTCTGGCTTGACTAGGTTTTGCTATGTAAAACTGTCTAGGGGGATTGGAACGCACACGGGACGAAATAATGGCCGGGTTCGGAAAAGCGGTAAGATGAAGATTTTTATATTGATTTAGTTCCATCACTGAGCGTGTAGGCGGCGCTTCCCGTGGAGAAGCATATGGTATATAATGCCATGCATTTTTGCGACGAATACCAACCCGAAATTTGACAGCAGCGCCGTTTATGTGTTGACGAAGTTTCAGCAGCAAGTTTGAACCCTATTGTCGATATGATGTGATTTTTGATTATTTGAGATAGCTTCATTTCACGGAAAATAATATTTGAAAGACTAATTTGTTGACAGCACTGTTCACTGTATTCCTTAAAATGTTCCTACCAATAAACATTGAGCAACAAACAATTATTTAAAATAATTTTTTTCAAAGTTCAGCTTTTGAAAATATTTTATTCAACTTGCTTCGTTCATCTATCCGGTTCAAAACTTGTTAGTGAATTTCGACCCACTTCTAGTCGTTTGATTAATTTGAAATTTGGCAGTTTTTCATAATTTCGGTGACAATGCATTATTAAATTTTTGTTACCGGAAAAACACAATGGCGGCTCCAAGATGTTGGGTAAATTATGTGAAATGGTCTGATTCTAATCAAAATTGGAATGTGGGAGTTTTTGGGATCGGGATTAGATTTTTTGACTAAGTTCATAAATTCAATATGACGGCTCCAAGATGACGTACTATATTTGTGATTATGGTCCGATTCTATTGAAAATTGGTATGTGGTGTTCCTTGGTATTGCATGTGACAGACGAGTTTTGTGATTATGGCCCGATTCTATTCAAAATTGGTGTGGAGGTTTTTGGGGTCCAAAATTATAAATTTTTTGCGAACGAGTTTTGTGGTTGAAGTCCGATTCTATTCAAAATTGGTGTGAGGGTTTTTGTGGTCAGAGATTATGATTTTCTTGTCAAAATTCATTAATTCAAGATGACGGACGAGTTTTTTTATCATGGTCCGATTCTATTCAAAATTGGTGTATGGGGATTTTTGAGGTCGAGGATTATGAATTTTTTGTCAAAATTTATGAATTTAAGATGGCGGAGGAGTTCTGAAATTTATTGAACGATTTTATCTATCTAGAGGTTGTAAAGGTCGGAAAGTATAATTTTTCGTTAAAATTCGATAATTCCAGATGACGGATTTAATAACTAAAGAGAATTGAAAACATTTTTTAATGATAATCTTTTATTCTAATGCACTAAAGAGTAAAAATAACGGCTTTTCAATCTGTTACTCACAGATTAACCCACGTCACACATTTGAAAAACGAATATTTTTTTTGGTGCATTCGAATGAAAGTGGTAGGAAACATTTTTTCAATCATTTGATTTTGGAACAAATTTCATTGGACTGAAAGTCTTATTATTATTATTACATGAAGGAACGAATCCAACCAGGATATATAGTTGCACTCTGTCTATCATGTTCAAATATTGCAATTGGAATTTATCCCATTTCAAATCGACTCTGAATGCCCAGGTGCTCTCCATTCGAGTGACCATGTATCATGATATTTTGTATGACAAATTATTAAGATGGCGCCTTCAAAATGGTGGTGTGATTTATGGTCCAAAGATGTGTGATTCATGGTCCATTTCTTTTCAAAATTGGCATCTAGGGGTTGTTGAAATCAAAGATGATTTGTTTGTAAAAACTTAGGAATTCAAAATGACGGATTTCATTAATGACTGCAGAGAATCGAATAAAAATGAATGGAAAAAAAAAATATGTTGAATTACCATACAAATATATTTTTTTAAAGTGTCACTTATGTAATTCTGTGAATAACAGATTCAAAAGCTTATACTACAAAGATGATACTTTTAAATTTCAATTTGGGAACACTGTACGGCTAGGTTTTGAATAAAGAAAATTATAATTTTTTCATGCATTTGAATGAAAGCTTGTATATTTTGTTTCATGATCATTTGAATGATGTTTGTTTTTTTATAAATTACATTCTTCATGCATATGGAATCGAAGGAGAGTTAAATCATTTTCCATGTTTTCATGAGATCAAAAATGGCGTTAAATTCAATTATCGGGAAAAAAAAATCAAATCGTAAAAATAGTCACTAGCATTACTAGTCTACTCGGAAAATCTCAAATATTTGTAAGGGTACTACACAAGTGATTCACAAATTATTAAAACATGTTTTTATTGAAAACCAAATATTTGCAAATTTGTTAAAATTAAAAAAATCCCTTGAATAAGCAGAGAAAATTATATTAATTTGTTACGGTAGGTATTGAATACTAGGGTTTTAATTTGGATTACGTTCAAAATACTTACTTAACCACCTCACTTCAATTAATAACTATTATATACTATAACTAGCTGGTACCAGCGACTTCGTCCGCGTTGAATCTTGTATTTTTTGTGACGACTATTACAAATTCACTCACCTGGTTACGGACATAATTTCTAAAAATACCGAAACACATATTTCTTCATTTGTAACAAAGACCTCAAATACAAATTTTTATGACCCTAACAGAACCCCCATGCAAACTTTCACGTTCCATTTCACCCCTTCAGGAGTTGCATTTCTAAAACACTGAAATACATATTTCTTCTATTTGTAACAAAGACTTTAAATATCATTTTTCATGACCCCATCTTGAAAACTAACGGAATTTCCATACAAACTTCCAATACCAATTTAACCTTCATTTACCCCCAAATAACAAATTTCATGATCCTTACTTCGAAACTAACTATACAGACTTTAGGGTTGAATTTTCAAAAACCTCGAAAAACATTTATCTTCAATTGTGAAGAAGGGCCCAAATACTAATTTGCATGACTCTTATTTCAAAACCAACTTCACTTTCACCCCCCTTCTCACCCACCTTTTCACCTCTCTAGGGATGAAATATCAAAAAAATATGCTGTCAAAATTTCAGCTCTTAAGTCCAGCGGTTTGATCTGGGCGTTGATCGTATATCAGTCAATCAGTGAGTCCGTTAGTCAGGACATGTAATTAAATATGTACATATTACCCCAAACACGAGGTAGCTGCTGTGAACCGTTGAGGAGTTCCCTGGAAGTTTCAACAGAATCGGTTCACAGGTGTAGAATCAATAAATCATCCCCTATTTTTCTACCCTCAGAAGTGTTATTTCAAATTCATATGGGATCGACTTACAAGCATACCCTATACTATAAAAAAAAATTTATCTAAATCGGATATCCCAGTACAAAATTTTGCGTGGTAGAATCGGTTGAGAAGTAAAAATTCAGTGGGTGAACCAACAATTATTCCTCATTTTCCTACCCTAAGGAGTGGATTTTTTTTTCCAAATACAACTGAAACCAACTTCGAAGTATACCCAGTCCATCAAAATCAAGATAATCAAAATCGGACTAGTGTGCAAAAAGTTATGAGTGGTCATACATAAAAAAATATATACGCGTCGACTAGAGTACCTTCTTCTTGTTTTTCGTCGGTTAAAAATGAATCCCATAAACTAAAACAGAAAAATCCTGTGACTAAAACTTAAAGGTAAAAAAAGGAGCAAAGGTAGAAATGAAGTGTTTTACCATAATACATATCGAAAATAATTTCCTGATCTATTCTAATAGAAAATTATAAATTGAACGCAGAAGAGTTTTGAGATGCTTTTTGAACATATTGGTAGGATAGTAAAAATATCCAAGTGGGTATTACATACGAAATCAAAAGAATTCATCGATCTCATTAAAAGAGAGTATTGAGTAATTGCTATTGGAAGTTTTCATGTGGAAAATTAGTCTAGTTCTTGTTATGTGGGACTGCAATTAATCGAATACTCAGAGATTGGTTAGCGTAAACAAAAAGTATATCGAAAAATTTCCTACGGATAAATAATCGTCCAAGTTCGTTATATCTGAGGTTCTCATCATGACATTAAAAATGCCGATGGCAAAAATGTAGTTTAGATTTCTGACAATTTAGTTCTGGACATAGTAGGTACGTAAGATGTATTTGTCATAAACAGGGTTCCATATAATTCAATTAAATTCCAATATAGGTATTACCATAGAGTTATATATTGTTACAACATAGAGATGACTTTGAAATTATTTGGTATTTCTCAGGATGAAGCCGACAGCTTTCAATGCCTTCCTAACGATAACCTCAACATGGCTTTTTAACGGATTTTTTTTCATCCAGGATGACCCCTAGGTCCTTTACTTCATCTTCGGAATATAGTATTTGTTATTAATATAAAGATTTGGTGTCAAAGGAGTTGAACACTTCGATAAGAGAATTTGGGAACATTTCTGTATATTGAGAACAAGCCTATTGGTTGTAAAGTATTTTGAATCCTTCAAGAATTTTTGAATCATCTGCGTATGATAATATTTTAGATGCAATTGAACATTTTCATATGATACTTAGAAAAATACTGAGTAGTAAGGGACCTAGGTGTGATCCATGTGGTACACCTGGGGTAATTACTGTTTTATGCGATTGAGAGCTATTCAAGGCGATATATTGATATCTGTCAGAAACATAAGAGTTGAGAAGCCTCAAAACATTGCCATATACACCAATATTTCCAAATTTAGTCACCAGAGTTGGATGATGTACTTTATCGAATGCCTTGGAAAAGTCGGTGTACACTGCACAGATTGACACAACATGTTCCATGGAGGAAAATATCTTGCACAAACGGAAAGATATTAGTAGTGACACTTCTCCTCTTGTTGAAGTATAATGTTATGCGAACCATTTGAGTTCATAAATTTTATTCCATATTAGTAGGAAAAATCGAGATGCAAACAATCAAACTGAAGTTGATAATAACTAATGATAAACCTTTTTGAAGACAAGCTTTTATTAAGGCCGTGTACCATGAGTTCGAATCATCGCTGACAATGATTTAATTATTTTTTTTTTTTTAATAATCAGTTTCGAATATAGGTACCAAATAAGAACTTCTCAAAGTATATAATATTTACAAATATTCATAGAAGTAGGTACCAATTAATTCAATTGGGCAATGATTGGTTGGTAAGTAACAATTCGTTGGAGTATTAATTCTATGACAATTCATGCGAAAAGCTTTTAAAAACTAAATAATTCAACAAAAAGTAATTAAATTATTGTCAGCGATGAACTTATTTTATACGTTTTATTACACGACTTACATGAAAGCTTGTCTATAAAAACGTTTTTTATTAAATATTAATTTTTTTGCTATTTAGTTAGTTCGCCTTGATCTGTTCATTCCTATTGTCAGATCAGGAAGAGATAGGAAAACTATGGAAAAAAGTGGTGATTCCGAATCTTCGCCTTCTGATAGCGAAAGCGAAGGTGAAATTGAGAATGAAACCCAAAAAAAGTTGAGAGTCCCGCCTATTATCTTACGCGATAAATCTGAATGGATACCACTGAGAGACTTCATGGACAAATGTGTGCCAAAAATCGGTTACATAAAAGTCCAAAATTTAAATGACGGATTAAAAATCCAACCCGCTTCCTCTAATGACTACAAAAAGATTCAAGACATTCATACTCGCAAAGATGTCCCGTACCATACTTTCATGTTACCAGAGGACAAACTTTTCAGAGTCGTATTCAGAATTTGACGATAAGGACATTAAAAAAGATTAAGAAGACCAAGGCTTCGGCATAACTTCAGTCTCGCGTATGAAAGAATACGATAAAACACCTATGCCCATGGTTCTTGTACTAAGAGTAGAGAAAATAAATCAATTTATGACGTTAGAGAAATCTTAGACATAATTGTCAGAGCGGAATCCCAAAAACCACGAACATCCGTGGCCCAGTGCTATAGATGATAAGAATTTGGACATGCGCAAAATAAATGCTTCGCACAGCCAATGCGTGTTGAATGCGGTAATTCTCATCTTACAAATGAATGTAGGAAATCAAAAAACACACCAGCAAAGTGCTGTAACTGCAAAGGCCAGCACACGGCCAACTGCAGAGGGTGCACTTGTTTCCCCAAACTACAAAGGAAAACAAGCCATAGAAATAATAATAACGATGATCAAAACCAAAATCGCGAAAAACGTCCCGTGGGTGACGGATCAAAAAGACCAAGTACGTCCGTAAAAAGTAACACAATCACTCCGGACTTTCTGAACATGGTGCCGTGGAATGCCAACGGGCTTATATCGAAGAAAGATGAGCTTATCGACTTTTTAATTGATCATAATATAGATATAGTGTTCCTACAAGAAACGCACCTCAAAAACGACCACGTTGGCATCCCAAATTATGAAATATTCAGGAAAGATAGACTTGGGGGGCGAGGAGGCGGAGTTACCATTGGGGTAAAACGAAACCTTTCCGTAGTCCAAGCCGACTTAGATTCAAATAGATTAAATAACACGAAGGCTATAGGCGTTGAGGTCAATACCCAGGAAGGTCGTCTTCGACTAGTGTCAGTTTACAACCCTCCACCAAGCATACTATCTGAAGACGCTCTAGATAGCCTGATCGGTGAAGTCAACACGCCAACGCGGGCGATTTTATTGCAAGGCACGTTTCGTGGAGCAGGGTAATTAACCCAAACGGCCTCATACTGCGCAGCCATTGCGATAACTCAAACTACATAATTGAAGCCCCTGATCATCCATTTCATTACGGAGCAAACAGACCAGACATATTGGACAAAATATTATATAAAATATTACTTGGAACATTAACTCAGACAGCATCAGCGAACTAAGCTCGGGCCATAGTCCGGTCTCTATAACCTTAGGCCAAGGACAGTCTGCGCAAGTGGATAGCTATTATAATACAACAGATTGGGAAAATGTTAAATTCCGCTTAACAAACGAGTACTGCGCCCCCGAATTAATAGAATCGCCGGACGAACTAGATAATGTTCTCAAAAAATTTAAAGAAACAATTACTAAAAACCTCCACGATTGCTCCATTAACATTAAAAAAACCCTTCCGAACTATAATAACTTACCTCCAAACTTTAAGCTCCTAATTGGGAAAAAAACAGACCTAAAAGACGCTACCAAGCGTCACTAGCTGGTATAGTATTTCTAATCCCAATTGGAACGACATAAAAAGTTTCGGGAAGGGATTCTCTTTGCACTTGCCGCATTGACATAGGCGTTCGAATATTATTTTTCAGAGGTATTTCTTCGGTTACTTATTCTTACAATCAAAGCAATTGATCACCCCATGTAAAAGTAGACACATGTTATCTCAACTGGATTTTATTATTTGTTTCGAAAGGTCTCCAGAAAGCCATAATGATAAAATTATTTTCAATGGATAATTCCTAACCTCACGGCACGGCAGTGATTAAGGAATATCGTAAAATCAGGATATTATGCAGCTGGAGATAACATATGTCCATTCCAGCTAGCCGAGCTTTCATTACTCAAATATATTTGATAGCGCCTTTACTAATAATCTGGGCAACTGGATACACGCGCCAGATTTTTTGTATGATTGTACCAGGAACGCTTTGAAAGTAAAAACACTGGTAGTATATAAATTTCACATTTGCCGGGTAGTGCATATGAACACTCCTCGTAGTGCTCTTATTTTATTGCCGTTCCAATTGGGATTAGAAGAACTATAATGATAAAATCTTTTATAATAGCTCAAACCAAAGGGTTAAACATGCAATTAAAAAATGCAAGAACGATAGATGGGAAAAAACCTCGAAGAAATCAACCCTAATGATCCGAATAAAACTTGGAGGCTCGTGAGAAAACTCAAAAAAAGAAGGTAATTTACCTCTCATTAATGGACCAAACGGTCTGAAATATAGCGACGCTGATAAGGCCGAAGCCTTCGCTGATACCATGGAGCGACAGTTCCGGGTAAACACTCATTCAAATGATGATATGAATAGAGAATTAATGATCGAAAATAACATTAAAAACAGCTTGAGGGAGCATGATGATGACGTAGTACGTCCTGCCTCTCTTAACGAGAAAAAAGGTCTTATGAAAAGACTGAAAAAGAAAAAAGCCCCAGGACTAGATACAATTTTAAATGAGATCTTGAAAAATTCACCTGAAACACAAATAACTTCTCTAAAAAACATAATCAATAACGCAAACCGCTTAAGATACTTCCCCAAAAGATGGAGGTATGCCATCATCATGATCCCTAAAACTGACCAAGATCCAATATTTCCCCAAAACCATCGACCCATGAGTCTTTTATGCAGCGTCGGGAAAATAGCAGAAAGAGTCATCCTGCAAATATTGCAGGAAGAAATAGAAGACCTAAATTTAATACCGGATTTCCAATTTGGGTTCAGAGTTGCAGGCCCTGAGACTGGTCGGAAATGCCATCTCAGAATCAAACAAAAAACAATTCGTTCATGCCTTATATCTAGACGTCGCAAAGGCATTCGACCGTGTCTGACTTAATGAGTTCCACCTTCCATTGGGTTTAAATGAAATAATCGCTCCCTTCTTAGAAAAAAAAACCTTCCAAGTCCGCGTTGAAAATTCACTATCAACATCTAAAGAGATACTTGCCGGAGTCCCCCAGGGCGCAGTACTGTCGCCATATCCCAGAGTCAAGAAACACAAAAATATCCCTATTTGTCGACGATACGGCAATCCTAGCCTACTCTCACAACAAAAATCATGCTGTGAGATACCTCCAAGATGCGGTTAATAATTTATGAAGTTGGTTTTTCGACTGGGAGATCGTTATAAACCCTAACAAAATACAAGCCATCCCCTTGGGCAGATTCCTGAGAGAGCCAACTGCTAAAATTAACATAGCAAACCATGATATCGAATGGGCAACAAACGTTAAGTATTTGAGACTTTCTTTAGACCGCAGATTAACCTGGAATAAACATGTCACTGAAATAAAAAACAGAGTCACACACAGAATAGTAGCATTATATCCATTTCTGAACCGGAAAAGTCAACTTAATTTAAAAACAAAAACATTATTATATAAAACAGTCATCAGACAAGTCATTACCTATGCCTCCGCAGTCTGGGGGCAAATTTCAAACTCAAACATGCTTATCCTGGAACGGGCGCAGGGGAAAGTTATGCGGATGATCACAAATGCTTTGTGGTACGTGCGAAACAATAACATTTTATCAGACCTCAATCTCACAAAGATTAAAGACCGCATTCGTGAGCGCAATATTGAGTTTTTTGGTGTAGCCGAAACCCACGAAAACTTATTAGTTAGGGAATCTGTGAACTACACTACAGACGACCCCACTAAATATAAACGGCCAAAACTATCGCTAGTTTAGGCCAGAACCACGGGAATTTAAAACTTCTAAAAACGATTATAAAAGTATATCCATATGATAAATCTTAACATCAAGACGTTCCATTGAATTTTCAAGGAACAATAGAATCATTTATTTCACACTTAACTAACAAAGAACACTACAGGAATTCAGATATAATACCAAGATGAAAGAGTAAAGAGGCGATGCCTCAACTCGGCAAATAGCCAACGATCACAAACAAAACAAACTGTTCATTCCTAATAGAGCATCGTTATTACAAGGTCTCTTTCCTGTAAGTTTTGAGCTGTTTTAAACCCCCTTTTGAAGTCGTACTCGAATTATAGATTTTGACAAAAAATTCATAACTCTGAACCTGAAAACTCCCACATACCAATTTTGATTGAAATATGACCATAATCGGAAAAACTCGTCCTCTATCTTGGGACCGCTATCTTGAGTTTATGAATTTTGACAAAATATTTATAATATCCGACCCCAAAAATCCTCGCCAATTTTGAATCGAATCGAAATGAATTTATGAATTTCAACCCACACAAATTAAAATGATTTATAATCTATATAAACCCCCCCAATTTTGAATCAAATGGGACCATAATTACAAATCTCGTCCGCCATCTTGGAGTCGCCATTTTGTTTTTTTCTCTTACAAAAATTCCATAACGCATTGCCACCGGGATTATAAACACCTGCTGGGTCGGTCAAAATTCACCTGCAAGATTTGAACCAAACTAACAAACGAACCAACTAACTAACTAACAAGTGAAACTAAATAAAAGCTTGTTAAAATCATTAAATATCCCAAAATAAAAATTCTTTATTTGGCGACTGAATTAGACAGAAGTCAAGTGAACAAAATTGAATGAAAATGTTTGACTAGTTGATTTTCCTCTCGTGTTTGTGTTGTGAAAATAAAACATTATTTGCGCAGTTTGATCATAATATCTTGCGAAAAAAGCGGCAACACTGCCGGGTCTGTGAACGTGGACTAAATGTAAGGAATTGTATGTAATGGCTTGAGAACGCGGTAAAATAAAATGGGCTTGTGAACGTAACATAAACTATACAATTATAAAAAAAACACTTTTTTTACCCCACTCAGTTGCAGTTATTTTTGGAGATTGTAATAACTGTAGAACACCAAAATGTTTGTTGAAATCATGAGTATTTCTAGTGGGTCTGTGGTGGTCTGATAATTGTAATGGTCTGACAACGTGGGTTGAATCTGTATATATATATATATATTTATATATTTAAATATATATATATATATATATATATATATATATATATATATATATATATTTATATATGTGTATTTTGTTTTTTTCTTGAATCCTTTTGTTTTGATTTTGAGGAGTTTTTCGAGTTATTGGATTCGTTTAGTAATAAAGGTCTCTGAAGGACTCGTTCCAGAATAATAAAAGAAGCATGTTATATATATATATATATATATATATATATATATATTCATGTATATATACAGGGTGTAACTGAATAAGTGTAAAACATTTAAGGAGGTGATTCCTCATCGAAAAAAAAGATAGGATCTTTCATATAAAGAAACTTCATTGGAGCATCCCTTGTTAAGATACAGCCCCTTAAAGGGGGTACATAAAATTTTTATAACAATTTTTTTCACAAGCACTGATAAAGTTACAATATTGAAATTAACCATTACGTTTTGCTAGTACCAAAAAAACACTTAGCCAGTAATTTATTTGGTTTACTCCATGGTTGTAAGGTGTCAAAAACGCAACCCCTAAAATTTATTTCCAATTTTACTTTTTTGTCTTATTATTTGTTTACCATTTAAAAAATTTTTTCCGATAGCCTGTTTCATTCTAAACAAAAAATGTCTCCTGGGTTTTTTGCCCAAAATAAACCAGTAAGCAGCAAAACATTATTTTACGAACAACTACAGAGATACATCGTCATAAATGCGAAAATACGAAACTAATCTATCTAGTAGGTCGCTATTAGCGATAGTGACAATTAAATTGGTATGACGCTGTCAGTTTGGGAATTTTCGAAATTGAATTAATACTAATTGTGTGTTGTTGTTCTGTTCTTAATTTGTTACTTTAATAATTCACTTGTTAATAAAATGGCATACACAAATGAGGAAATGGCTGATATGCATTACGTTTACGGTCTGTCGCAGGGAAATGGGTTAGAAGCTTCTAGAAGATATGCTGAAATGTATCCTCAACGGCAGCATCCTTCACATAGAATATTTGCTCGACTTCATCAACGATTACGAGAATATGGTTCATTCGACAAAAGAACGCAGGATTGTGGTCGCCATCGAGAAATACGAACACCACAGCTTGAGGAAGCAGTACTCAATTTGATTGAAGAACAACCTACTACCAGTACTAGAAAGATTGCTTTCCAGCTAAATGTTGATCATATGACGGTATTTCGAATTTTAAAGGAACAACTCTTATACCCCCTACCATCTGCAACGAGTACAGGCACTGTTACCGCGAGATCTTCCAAAAACCCTCTTTGAATTTTGCAATTGGATGCTGGAAATGATTAGAAGAAATTGTGACTTTTTGAAGACGATAGAATTCACAGACGAATGTAGTTTTTCCGGGACAAGATTATTAATTTTCATAAATTTCCCACATATGGGCTGATGAAAACCCTCACGCTATCGTCGAAACTAGCCATCAAGAACAGTTTTCTTAACGTGTGGCTCGAGTTATTGGGGATGATTTAATTAGCCTCATTTTCACCTCCTCGATTAAATGGTGAGGCATGCGTTCAATTTTTAAGAGAAGTGCATCCAGTACTGCTGGAGGAAGTTCCTTTGGGCGTCAGAAGGGATATGTTTTTATGTATGATGGGGCTCCTGCCCATATTAGTCAAGTAGCACGTCAGCATTTAACTGAAACATATGCAAACCAGTGGATAGGTCGAGGAGGACTACATAAATGGCCCGCTCGACCCCCGGATCTCAATTCCTTTCGATTTATTTGGGGCCATTCACAGCTTTTGGGTATATCGTACTCCTGTTCGCGATGTAGAGGACTTGAAAAACCGCATCATCGATGCGCGGGGTAACTCAGAGACTCCAGAATATTTGAGCGAATACGTGGCTCAATGCGCTGACGTCTAGACGCATGCGTAATTTTTTAGTTGAGACATATTGAACATTCACTATGATTTCTACATGTTGTGTGTTTTGTTATTAATAACTTAGTTTTGTTTATTACCCTTTTTAATCGTTTAATGGTACTAACTACAAAATAAAAAACCAAGTTCGCATTTATGACGATGTATTTTCTGTAGTTGTTCGTAAAATAATGTTTTGTTGCTTACGGGTTTATTTTAAAACCCCGAAATTTTTTTGTTTAGAATGAAAGGCTTATCGGAAATAAATTTTAAATGGTAAACAAAATAAGACAAAGTTACAATGGAAAAAAATTTTTAGGTTGTTTTCTTTACAGTAAACCCAAATAAATTATTGGCTAAGTGCAAAAAACCCAAGTTAAATTTTTAAATTTTTAAATTTTTTTAAAAGGAAAAAAATTGTTAAAAAATTTTTGCAAAGCCTTTTTTAAAAGGGGATGCCCGGGTTTTTTAAGGGTTTCCAATTTTTTCATGAGGAATTTCCTTAAATGTTTTCCCTTATTCAGTTCCCCCTTAATATATATATATATATATATATAATATATATTTTTTTTGTATATTTCCAAAGAGTGTCCGCCCAAAATTTTTTTCTAAAATGTCTGAAACTCCCCCGGTGGATTTTTTATTTTTTCCCCATCTTTTTTCCACGTTTAAAAGTTTTAAATTTTCCGTCTTGCCCCGTTACCCTGTTTTCCTGTTTTTCCCTTTTCCGTCCCCCTTTTTTTTATCCTGTTATTCTTCATCCTTTCTTACCCTCTGTTATGTTATTCTGTTATCCTATATCCAATTATCCTGTTATCCTATTATCCCGGTATCTCGTTTTTCCTATTTTTAAATTTTTTCGATTGTTATCCCATTTTCCTCTTTTCTTCAATCGTCATCCTTGTTTTTGTTATTTCGTTATTTCATCCTGTTTTTCTGTTATCCGTTTTAAAATTTAACCTGTTATCCTTTTTTCCCGGTTATTTTCTTATCCTGTCATCCTGTTTTTCCCGTTTTCCCGTTTCTTTTTTTTTATCCGTTATCCAGTTATCCCGTTATCCGTTATTCTGTTATCCCATTTTTCTTATCATGTTTTTCCCGTTTTCCTTTCCTCACATGTCACCCCTTTATCCTGTTTCCTTTTTTCATTATCCTTTTTTCCCTGCTACCCCGTTTTTCCTTTTCCCTTGTTTTTCCTTTTTTATTCCCTTTCCGTTTTTATCTTGGAATTTTTTCTGGCCCTTTTCCCTTTTAGTTTTCCTCATATCCAGTTATCCAATTATCCATTTGTATTCGAACTGAAAGCTTCGAGCGAGAAGCCTCGAATCTATACCTCAGGAAAAAACCTACGTCACACATCCAAAGCAATTTTATTTTTTACTTTTTAGCGTATTTGAATGAAAGCTTGTCTCTAAAAATGTTTTGTTTATTAATTATTTAATTTTGATTCTTTTTATCAACATTTGTTCTTTAATTTCTGTTGCCTACGAATTTTCGTTCCAAAAAATGAATTATTACTCCACTTCTTTTCCATTTTTTTATTTTCAAACATATTCTTCCATACAAAAACTGGAAAACTAATATGGGGAATTATTCCACATATATATATATGAATATATATATATATATATATATATATATATATATATATATATATATATATAACGAGAATATGAGAAATCTGTTACGAATCCAAAGGAGATCACCATTCGTCTACAGCCTGTTTCATGGTTTCCCAATCATCAGGACGGCTTGTGGTCTCTTTCAAATTCGTATCAGATATCTCGTAGGTTATCACCAATCGGTACGTACGGAAATATATATATATATATATATATATATATATATATATTTATATATATATATATATATATATATATATATATATATATATATATATATATATATATATATATATATATATATATATATATATATATATATATATATATATATATATATATATATATATATATATATATATATATATATATATATATATATATATATATATATATATATATATATATATTTATATATATATATATATATATATATATATATATATATATATATATATATATATATTATTAAAACCACAAAAATAATAAATGTTCAATAGTTAGGAGTTCATGAGATATTGTTTTCACATTTTCTTTGATATTCTATTTACTTTCTGAAACCTCTGTATAACATTGATAGGTAAATATATGCAAATACTATAATGCAGTAATTTTCTTTCATTTTCAAAAATGATTCCAACATATGTCCAGTTTTACAAAATTATTCTGCATTAAATGTGATCAACAAAATTATAATGTTGAAACATGCAGTATATGAAATTGCATCTAACTAAAATAGCCAATGGAAGAACAAGAAACTTCTTGATGAAAATAGCCAATCAGGGAACAGAGATGGGTTGATGGAAGATTTGAAATTGTGGAAAAGTAAGAACACAGAAACGTCAAAGTTAATTATGATAAAATCTTGTATTTAGTTTATAAGAAATGTAAAATATGTTAGTTGATAAGTTTTCTCAAATAACACCAAATAAGTGATAGTGCGACAAGGAACTGCGCGATTTTCAAAAATTAAAATAGAATGACGAAACAGAAATGGTACACAGGGAAAGAAAAAACAAGGCGAGGGAAGAAAAAAAAATTTAAAGAAAAAAGTTGTTGAAAATTTGAGAGAAAAGAAATTCCAGATTTTCACTGATAACAAGGAAGATTTCTAACAATAACAAATAAATTTTACCTCTGGAAAATTTCGACAAGAAAATAATTAAGGATAAAAAAAGATTACCTTTTTGTTTTCCACATGAAAACCTATCCAAGCTGATTTCACGGATTTTAGAGAGTTCCACTGCAATAAAGAGTCCCTGAGAGGAGTAGATGAAGCAGGATTACAGAGAATCACCAGGTAATACATCAGCGACAATCCAACTCCAGGTATAAACTTTTTGAGTGCACATCACAAACTGAATCACTTTGCAAAATAACTCTTATATCTGGAGAACATTGTTTTATTTTGGTATTGAACTATAAAATAATTTTTCAACTTGAAAAGAAAAAATGAGGTTATATTTATAATATATTTCACTGTTTTTCATAATTTTCTGTGAAAATTTGTCAATTTCTCATAGTTTAAGTTATCCATCGCAGGCCAGGTTAATATAAGTTTTCCTGAATAAAGGAAATAATTGTTTTTGATAATCTCTGGTTTACTGTCCACAATGATATGCTGATCTTTCACCTATAAACACTGAACTGAAATAGTTCTATTGACATCAAGAAAGGCAGAGTGGCTCTGTTGCCAGTACCGACTCCTGAGGAATAGGCGTTCCAACTGAGTTTAGTCGTGGTAAGAAAGGAAACAAAAAGCAGGGAGAAAAAAGAAACATATGAAATTCAAGAAAATCAATAGGACAATGGTATATAGGAATAATTTCAAAAGGAATTACAAAGAGTAAAAATAATTAAAATTTTACAAATATTTAGTAAATTTGTTATGGTATTGGGTGGAAGAAATAATTTTACAAATTTCATTGGAATAAACCTCGAAACAACCCATAAATGAATAAAAATTATCATATTCAACCCAATCATAACAATTGGCGCCCAACGTGTGGCAAAATATATATATTTGAATAATAATTGAAAAACAATAGATTTGAGATATGGTTAAAAGATTGGTCTGGAAGAATGTGCAGAAGGTAGAGGAAGGGGTGATCAGGAAGAAGGAGAGAGTAGTAATGTGAGAGGGAGTGAAATAAAAAGTGCAAGTATAGGAATGGAGAGTCAGCTTCAGGAAATGATGGAGTTCATGGTAGAAAAAATGAATGAAAATATGAATGGAAAGATGACAGGCATGGAAGGTAGAATTAATGGAAAAAAAAAAAATGATGGTATGAGAGAAAGTATGGAAAGAATGGAGAATGAAAAAAAAGAAAAAAGTTAGAAAATGAAGAAAATGAGAAAAAGAAAAAAAAAGGAAAAGATTGAGAGAAAATGTGAAAGAAAATATAGAAGGAGTGAAAGAAAATGTAGAAATAATGGAAAGTAAAGTGCAGTTAGAATAAGAAGAGAGTAAAAAGGAATTTTTAGAAATGCATAAACAATTAGGAACTGAAATAGGACAAAAAATTAGGAATTTTATCTGGCAATAACACAAGAAGTATCCACTATGAATAATCATGTAGAAAGGCAGGATGAAAAAATGAAAGAGATGAAATTAGATATGAATAGTTAACAAGAAAAAGTAAAAAATGAAATAGGTACTCTCAATAAAAAAGTAGAAAAACAACATAAAGACACTTATTAAAAAATAATGAGTGTAGAGAGTGAAATAACTAGAAATATAGAAGAAAAGATAAAATTATTAGAATTAAGAAGAATAGACAATAATTAAGAGAGAAGAATCATCGATAATTGTCATGGAATACAAATAAATGATAAATTTGAGGGCAACATAAAAAATTTACATTCCATCACATTCACTAAAATGATAAAAAATAAAAATAAACATATAAATGCTATCGAGGAATTGAAAGAGATTATTAGACAGACAGTACTTGTTTAATCAACCTTGTATATGGTTTAATAGCCAGGAAAAGAATACCAATTGTTTCTAAAAAGTAAACAATAAAATTGCTTTGGATGTGCGACGTGGGTTATTCCGTGAGTTATAGATTCGAGAGCTTGTCGCTTTTGTATTTGAACTGAAAGCTTTGAGCGACAAGCTCTCGAATCTATACCTCATGGAATAACCTACGTCACACATCCAAAGCAATTTTATTTTTTACTTTTTAGCGTATTTGAATGAAAGCTTGTCTCTAAAAATGTTTTGTTTATTAATTATTTAATTTTGATTCTTTTTATCAACATTTGTTTTTTAATTTCTGTTGGCAAATTATTATAAGAACATTTTTCGGCCGAGGACGAAACGAATATCTACAAATGAACTCCTTTCCAATTAGAATCCAAAAGCCTACGAATTTTCGTTCCAAAAATGAATTATTACTCCACTTGTTTTCCATTTTGTTATTTTCAAACATATTCTTCCATACAAAAACTGAAACACTAATATGGGGAATTATTCCACATATATATATATATATATATATATATATATATATATATATATATATATATATATTTATATATATATATATATATATATATATATTGTTATGTTGAGAAGGACTAGTTATATATTTTAAGAGTGAAAAGAAATAATTTATTGAAAAACCACAAAAATTATAAATGTTTAATAGTTAGGAGTTCATGAGATATTGTTTTCACATTTTCTTTGATATTCTATTTACTTTCTGAAATCTCTGTATAACATTGATAGGTAAATATATGCAAATACTATAATGCAGTAATTTTCTTTCATTTTCAAAAATGATTCCAACATATAATTGTTTGAAATACAACAAAATGTCCAGTTTTACAAAATTATTCTGGATTGAATGTGATCAACAAAATTATAATGTTGAAACATACAGTATACGAAATTGCATCTAACTAAAATAGCCAATGGAAGAACAAGAAACTTCTTGATTAAAATAGCCAATCAGGGAACAGAGATGGGTTGATGGAAGATTTGAAATTGTGGAAAAGTAAGAACACAGAAACGTCAAAGATAATTATGATAAAATCTTGTATTTAGTTTATAAGAAATATAAAATATGTTAGTTGATAAGTTTTCTCAAATAACACCAAATTAGTGATAGTGCGACAAGGAAGTGCGCGATTTTCAAAAATTAAAATAGAATGACAAAACAGAAATGGTACCCAGGGAAAGGAAAAACAAGGCGAGGGAAGAAAAAAGATTTTAAAGAAAAAAGTTGTTGAATTTTTGAGAGAAAAGAAATTCCAGATCACTGATAACAAGAAAGATTTTTAACAATAACAAATCAATTTAACCTCTGGAAAATTTCGACAAGAAAATTATTAAGGATAAAAGAAGATAACCTTCTTGTTTTCCACATGAAAACTTATCCAAGCTGATTCCACGGATTTTAGAGAGTTCCACTGCAATAGAGAGTCCCTGAGAGGAGTAGATGAAGCAGGATTACAGAGAATCACCAGGTAATTCATCAGCGACACTCCAACTCCAGGTATAAACTTTTTGAGTGCACATCACAAACTGAATCACTTTGCAAAATAACTCTTATATCTGAAGAACTTTGTTTTATTTTGGTATTGAACTATAAAACAATTTTTCAACTTAAAAAGAAAAAATTAGGTTATATTTATAATATACTTCACTGTTTTTCATTATTTTCTGTGAAAATTTGTCAATTTCTCATAGTTTAAGTTATCTATGGCAGGCCAGGTCAATATAAGTTTTCCTGAATAAAGGAAATAATTATTTTTGATAATCTCTGGTTTACTGTCCACAATGATATGCTGATCTTTCACCTATAAACACTGAACTGAAATAGTTCTATTGACATCAAGAAAGGCAGAGTGGCTCTGTTGCCAGTACCGACTCCTGAGGAATAGGCGTTCCAACTGAGTTTAGTCGTGGTAAGAAAGGAAACAAAAAGCAGGAAGAAAAAAGAAACATATGAAATTCAAGAAAATCAATAGGGCAATGGTATATAGGAATAATTTCAAAAGGAATTACAAAGAGTAAAAATAATTAAAATTTTACAAATATTCAGTAAATATGTTATGGTATTGGGTGGAAGAAATAATTTTACAAATTTCATTGAAATAAACCTCAGAACAAAACAACCCATAAATAAATAAAAATTATTATATTCTACCCAATCATAACAATTGGCGCCCAACGTGTGGCAAAATATATATATTTGAATAATAATTAAAAAACAATGGATTTGAGAGATGGTTAAAAGGTTGGTTTGGAAGAATGTGCAGAAGGTATAGAAAGGTGTGATCAGGAAGAAGGAGAGGGAAAGTAATGTGAGAGGGAATGAAATAAAAAGTGCAAGTATAGGAATGGAGAGTCAGCTTCAGAAAATGATGGAGTTCATGGTAGAAAAAATGAATGAAAATATGAATGGGAAAATGACAGGCATGGAAGGTAGAATTAATGAAAATTCAGTAAGAATGGAAGAAAAAATAGAGAGAATGAATGATGGTATGAGAGAAAGTATGGGAAGAATGGAGGAAAGGATGGTGTTGAAAATGGGAAATATGAAAAATGAAATGAAAGAAAGTTTGAAAACTGAAATAAAAGAGATGAAAGAAAATACAGCAAGTATGGAAGGAAGATTGAGAGAAAATGTGAAAAAAAAATAAAGGAGTTAAAGAAAATGTAGAAAAAATGGAAAGTAAAGTGCAGTTGAAATTAGAAGAAAGTAAAAAGGAATTTTTAGAAATGCATAAAAAATTAGGAACTAAAATAAGACAAAAAAATGAGGAATTTTATCTGGCAATAACACAAGAAGTATACACTATAAATAATCATGTAGAAAGGCAGGATGAAAAAAATAAAAGAGATGAAATTAAATATGAATAGTAAAAAAGAAAAAGTAAAAAATGAAATAAGTACTCTCGATAAAAAAGTAGAAAAACAACATAAAGACACTCATTTAAAAATAATAAGTGTAGAGAGTGAAATAACTAGAAATATAGAAGGAAAGATAAAATTATTAGAATTAAGAAGAATAGACAATAATTTAGAGAGAAGAATCATCATTAATTGTCATGGAATACAAATAAATGATGAATTTGAGGGCAACATGAAAAATTCACATCCCATCACATTTATTAAAATAATAAAAAATTAAAATAAACATATAAATGCTATCGAGGAATTGAAAGAGATTATTAGACACTACTTGTTTAATCAACCTTGTATATGGTTTAATAGCCAGGAAAAGAATATCAATTGTTTTCAAGATTTTGAAAATCTATTTTTAAAACAATATTGGGGGGAAAATGCACAATTAAGTATCAGAGACAAGTTACAATTTGGAAAATTTGACGAAAGAAGAAGTATGAATTACAATAATTATGCAATCCAAATGTTTGCAATGGCACAGTATTCAGATCGGGTTATGAGAGAGGAAGAAATAGTAGGTAACATCAGCAGGCATTTTAAACAAGAAATATTTGAGATTATAAAAATGCATGAGATCAAAACTATGGAGAGGCTTGTCAATATTTATTGAGATTGGAGAGGACATTATCATATAGAAGTTGGGATAAGAATAACCAACAGAGGAATTCACAATATAACAGTTATAATTATCAAAGAAGCAATCAATATAGAAATATAAACAATCAGAATAATAGGTTTATGAACCAAAATAATAATAAAACTGATAAATATTTTAGTAATAATTATTATGATAGGAATAGGAATAACAATAGACAAAATAATCAAAATCAAGGCTATCAAAGAGATAAAAATTTCAACCATAATAATAATAACAATTATAGCAATAATAGAAATAATTACCAAAACAATAATCAAAACTACCCTCAACAATATCAAGGACAAAGGACTTTTTATAACAGACATCCACAAAATAATTCCTGCATATATAATAACCAAACAAATGACAATACAAGACGTGTATATTTAAGTGGGAGGTGCCAAAGTGCTTAAATTTGCATGGAAGAGAGGGACAAGTATCATCAAATGGGGAAAATAATCAAATAAATGTTCCCACAACAAGCCAGATAGAACAAAATTTCTGCTAGGAAAACCATATGTAGGCTGGAAAACACAAATTACCAACACCCTATTGAATTTATAATGAATGATGAAAATATGGAAAATGAACAATATATAGGATCAATAATTTTAAAGGGAAAGATAGGAAATGAAATGATAAAAATATTAATTGACACAGGTTCTGAAGCATCTTTTTGAAGGGAATTGTTTAGATGATTTCATGAAGGTTGAAAATATTTTGGTAAAGATGCCAAAAACGAAGTTAGTGGGTATAAATGGTATAAAAGTAGCGGAATCAAATCAATATGTAAATTTAAAATTGGAGATTGGTGATAGAATAATGAATGCAACTATTCGTAGTTAAAGATATGGAGTTTGATGTAATTGTAGCTACTGATCAACTGGAAAAAGTAAATGCCAAGATTGACTATCATAAAAAAAAGTGGAAATGGATGGAAAATGTTTCGAATTCTTTGAAGAAAAAACTGAAATAAGTGAAAATAAAAAAAATGTTGAGTACAAAAAGTGTGAATGGGAGATATGAAAGTAATTATGATGATGATAAGGATGAAATAAATGAAATGAAATATAAATGTATTGATAAATATAAAGGGTATATTAATGAATTATTAAATGAATATAATAAGTTAATTATGTATGAATCAAGAGTTGCAAAAGAGTATGTACACAAAATAGAAGTGAAAGAAACAGAAAAGTTCAAATCAAAAAACTATCCAATTCCTTATAAGTACAGAGAACAAGTTAAAGAAGAATTAGAGAAAATGGTGAAACAAGGTATAATAGAAAGAAGTAACAGTAATTACATAAACCCCATCGTAGTAGTTGTCAAAAAGAATGGTGACCTTAGATTATGCTAAGATGCTAGAGAACTGAATAAAATAACAATTCCACAATATGAATCTCCTTTAAATATAGAAACTATTTTTGGTAAAATAACAAATGCAAAAATATTTTCTAAAATAGATTAGAAACACAGTTTTGGGTTAATACCACTCCATGAAAATTCTAGAAATCATACTGGTTTTTGTATAGAAGGTGTTGTATATAGATTTTGTGTTGTTCCATATGGTTTACAATCGGCTTGTCCAGCATTAGAACGAGTATTACATAAAATACTTGACAAATATGAAAAAAAAAATTACATTACTTTAATGACATCTTATTATATTCTGAAAATGAAACAATACATAAAGAACATTTTGAAAAAATATTTCACATACTAGATGAAGCGGGGTTCAAAATAAATATAGATAAATGTGAATTTTTCCAGGAGGAAATTAGTTATCTAGGTTATAAAATGAATGGAAAAGGTGTAGAAATGGATCCTGAAAGAATTAAAACCATTAGAGAGTATGTCAGGCCACATAATTTAAGAACTCTTAGAGGATTTTAAGGGATATTAAATTATTTTGAAAAATTTATTCCAGACCTAAATAATAAAGAATTACCATTAATATCACTTTAAATAAAGAATATTAAATGGGGAGACGAACATGAAAAAGCATATTCGGGATTAAAGGACATGTTTTTTCAAAATTTAAAAATATTTCATCTCAACTATGATGAACCTTTTGTATTGAGAACTGATGCATCTATGTTAAGATCAGCAGGAGTTTTGATGCGAGTTCAAAATGGAAAATAAGTTCCAATATCTTTTGTTTCTAGAATAACTAAAAAACATGAACGGAATTATACTGTTACGGAATAAGAACTGGCAAGTGTTATATTTTGTATTTATAAATTAAGATTTTATATACTGGGAGCAGAGTTCTATATTGAAACTGATCATGAAGCACTTATGTCAATTGTAAATTGCAAATATGCAAGTGAAAAAGTACATAGATGGGCATTATTACTGCAAGAATATAAATTCGAAATAAGTCATATACCAGGAAGACAAAATTTGATCACAGACACTTTAACGAGAATGGAGATGGGAAAAACACATACTCCTAGAAAGGTAAAAATAGGGATAAATGTTTTTAAAAATGACATAGGTTTGTTTTCCGACATTCAAATTAGGCAAGATCAGTATAAATTAACGAATAAAGAAAAAAGAGGAACAATAAACAAAAATGGTATAACAATAATAATAGTAAATGGTGAAGAACTATTCGTTATCACAAAGGAATTGGCAGAACAGGTGATTACATATATACATCAAAAATACATACATATAGGGATTAGGAAAGTTTGGTTAATATTCAGAAAAACTATATAAGTCTACAAATTTGGAAATAACTAAAAAAACATAGCCATATGCCAAGTTTGTCAATTAAGTAAACAATAAAAACAAAATTAATAAAAAAGAAACAAAAAGTATTATTACAACAAAACCTTTACAAATAATATCAATAGATTTTGTTAGTAATTTGATACCAACTTAGGACAATAATAAACATATATTTGTAATAGTGGATCATTTTTCAAAATTCATCAAAATATATTCTACAAAAAGGACTAATTTTGAAAAGGTTAAAAATCTCTTGACAAAATTCATAGTAGAAATAGGAAAACCTGAACAAATTATTTTAGATAATGCTACATACTTTACTAATGAACAAATGAAAGATTTCTCACAGAGTGTGGGAATACAATTAAATTCAACTAGTATTAGACATCCCTCATCAAACCCAACAGAAAGATATATACAGGAGGTAATCAAATATTTGAGATTGACGTCGCAGCAAAATCATAAAACATGGGATGAAAAATTAGAGGTAATAGAAAAATATTTTAATGAACTACCTAGCACTATTACGAAAAAATGTCCTATATACATCATGACAGGAAGAATGCCTGAAAGAGAATGGACTATGAATGAAAGAAATATGCAAGAAATAATATATAAAATAAATGTAAGAATCAAAAGAAATGCTGAAAAATATATAAAAAAGGAAAATAAAAGAGGAACTAAAAGGACAAAATTTAAGAAGGGAGAATTAGTCATCATAGAAGCATTAAGCATACCAAATAAAAGACTTATTTGTGCAGAACTATTAATGCCATTTGAAGGACCTTATGAGGTTGACAATGAGAATGCTATACATAGCTATAGGTCAATACATCCTCAGACAAGACAATTGAGAAATATTCAATATTGAAAATGTTTACCAATATAAAACATAAATATAAAAATATTTTTATAAATATCAATTTTAAAGTGAAAAGGAAAAAAAAATATATTCTGTAAATAATAGTTATCATTGAAGAATTTGCTTTTTTGACCTGGAGGGAAATCCAGCATAGGTAGTTTCCTGAAATTAGAAAACTAGTATTAAATAACGTAGATTTAATTACTGTAAATGAAGAACTTCTTGATGAAAATAGCCAATCAGGGAACAGAGATGGGTTGATGGAAGATTTGAAATTATGGAAAAATAAGAACACAGAAACGTCGAAGATAATTATGATAAAATTTTGTATTTAGTTTATGAGAAATGTAAAATATGTTAGTTGATGAGTTTTCTCAAATAACACCAAATTAGTTATAGTGCGACAAGGAATGCGCGATTTTCAGAAATTAAAATAGAATGACAAAACAGAAATGGTATCCAGGGAAAGAAAAAAAAAGACGAGGGGAGGAAAAAAGATTTTAAAGAAAAAAGTTGTTGAAAATTTGATAGAAAAGGAATTCCGGATTTCCACTAATAACAAAAAAGATTTCTAAGAATAACAAATCAATTTAACCTCTGGAAAATTTCGACAAAAAAATAATTAAGGCTCACAGAAGATTACCTTTTTGTTTTCCACATGAAAACTTATCCAAGCTGATTTCAAGGATTTTAGAGAGTTCCACTGCAATAGAGAGTCCCCGAGAGGAGTAGATGAAGCAAAATAACTCTTATATCTGAAGAACTTTGTTTAATTTTGGTATTGAACTATAAAAAAATGTTCAACTTGAAAAGAAGAAGTGAGGTTATATTTGTAATATTCTCCACTGTTTTTCATTATTTTCTGTGAAAATTTGTGAATTATCTATCGCAGGCCAGGTTAATATAAGTTTTCCTGAATGAAGGAAATAATTGTTCTTGATAATCTCTGGTTTACTTTCCACAATGATATGCTGATCTTTCACCTATAAACACTGAACTGAAATAGTTCTATTGACATCAAGAAAGGCAGAGTGGTTCTGTTGCCAGTACCGACTCCTGAGGCATAGGCGTGGTAAGATAGGAAATAAAAAGCAGGGAGACAAAAAAAGTATATGAAATTCTACAAAATCATTAGGGCAAGAGTAAAGATAATCAAAATTTTACAAATATCCAGTGAATTTGTTATAGTATTGGGTGAAAGAAATAATTTTACAAATTTCATTGAAATGAACCTCAAAACAAAACAACCCATAAGATATGATAACAATTAGCTTCCAATGCGGAGCGAAGTAAAGTGGACAATTATTAAGTATAAGTATAAATAAAAATTATTATATTCTACCCAATCATAACAAATAAATATATATATATATATATATATATATATATATATATATATATATATATATATATATATATATATATATATATATATATATATATATATATCTTGTTATGTTATGAGAATTTGGTAAGTATATATTTTTTTTATTATTTTAATAATTAATATATTTTTGCACCGCGTTGGGTGCCACTTTGTTGTGTTATGAGAATTTGGTAAATATATATTTTTTTATTATTTTAATAATTAATATATTTTTGCACCGCGTTGGGCGCCATTTGTTATGGTTTGATGAGCGCCATTTGTTATGTTTTGATGATTTGAATAATTATAATTTTTTTATTCAATTTTGCTTTCAAATATTATTTTTGCACCTCGTTGGGCGACACTTGCTATGTTTTGATGATATTGGAACTATATAAATTGTTTTTATATAATGAATGAAGCTATTAGTTTTTGCTATTCTTTAAGAGCCAAATTTATATGATATAAATAGATATTTCTGCCCCTGTAATAATAATTGCCAGTGAACGTCACTGTTCTCTCGTCACGCTACCAACAATTATTATTTTCCTTGCCACGTCTAGACAACAGTTGGTACGCTCTTTTCTCAAAAGGTGGCCGGTTCAAAGCAATAGATACACTGCCACTGGTGACTAACTTCAGCTTATTGAATGATCTTTGTTATGTTAGTTGATCATTGTGAGAAAATAAACAACCAAATATCAAAAACAATTATCTCCTTTATTCAGGAAGACTTAAAATTACCTGGCCTATGAGAAATAACTTATACTAGAGTGAATCAAACAAATATTCACGAATAATAATGATAAATCAGATCATGGATAGATAAACAGAACCTCACTTTTCGTTAATGTAAAATTTTCTGTTATTGTTCAAAGTAAAGTGAAATAGCGTTCTTCGAATGTGCAATTGGTTATTTGTGAAATAGTTCTGGATCGGAAATACACTATGAAAGTTTTTATACCTGGTTGGAACTGTTGGTGTTCAAACTATACCATAAAAACAGGAAGTCTCCTCTCTTCATTCGCTGTCAGGACTGCAAAACCAGTATCAGGAACGATATAGATGTGGAAATCAGCATCAGGATTCGTGGTTATATTATATCATTAAGGTAATATAAGGTATTACTATTTACAAATTCTAATAATAATTGCTTATGATACCCTCTCGTTGCTATTCTCTCACAATTTCTAACTTTACACCTGACCATATATTCTCTGATTGGCTATCTTTCATAAAGACGTTTGCTGTTCTCTCATTGGCAACTTCTAGTTAGCTACAATTTCATGTACAGTGTGTTTCAAGTTTATAAATGTGTTGATTTCCTTTTATTCTTGCAAATTTTGTAAAATTTAGACTTTTAGTTGTCTTTTGAACAATTATGGGTTATGATAATTTTGACAGTGTATACAATCGATCGTTTTATCGTACTTTGACATTTTGTATCTATCCATATTATACAAAGGCTTATAAATAAATAGAACTTCAAAAGTTATTAAAAAAAAAATCTCTTGGAACTAATAACTAATCAATAATTATTCTTTTTTTGTGGTATATTTCTTTTTAAAATATTTAACTGGTTTTTCATAACATAACAATATATATATATATATATATATATATATATACATATATATATATATAGAGTGACCCATTTGAAAGCGGGCTACCTCTCTAAGACTGTTATTTATTAACCTATTCGGAAGTTTTTATTTTCAGTAGTTGGGACATTAGAAGTTCTAGTTGAATGCCATAATTTCGAAATAAAAATAAAAATTTCACGGCTTACTCTCCGATTTTTTTTCAAGGTCAAAAATTCAAAAAATATACCAGCCATTTTTTTTTCAATAAAATTTTACTACGTCACTGGACTCGTGATGCCTACAAATGGGTGTGACCAAAATTTCACGATAATTTTTTTTTCAACAGAAATATAGCATAAGTGAAATATTCATATCAATATCGAAATAATTCAAATAACTTTCATATAAATCACAATTTTGTAAATAATATGGTTTGAAATACTCCTTCAGAACATAACAACTCTATGTGGGATATGTTATGTCTGTTAGAACACTGCAGTTTGTTGTCAAAGAATAGAAATGTACATCTTTACATCCAATAATATAATTACCAATATTAATAACATAAATGAACTACTACAAAAGAATATATTGACATGACAGTGCCTACAGATTGAATTTCGGACTGTTCAACCAAATCTCCATTTGATAGAAGCTCATCCATAGCGTTGGAAAATTCGTTTTCCAAAAAATTCAAAAAAATTTGACCATTTAAATTGCTTCAAAAAAAAAAGGGGGCCAATTATTTCGGTATGTAATATTCCACACCAAACATTTATTTTTTGTGAGTACTGTCTTCTGCAATTAATTGTCCAATGTGGATTTTCTTCCGTCCAGTACCTTGTATTTTGAGAATTAACTGTTCCATAGGTTGTGAATGATACCTCGTCACTGAACAAAATTTTTTTCAGAAAATTCCTGTTATTTAGATATTCTCTTTGAGCCCATAAACTATACTCCAGCCTCTTTTCATCATCGCCTTCTTCTGAGGTGTGAAGAAACTTTGGTTAAAAGGGCTTCATCTTATTATATTTCCTAAGATTTGTCCTTATTGTTTCACGCGGTAAGTTAATGTCCAAACTTGCAATTCTCACACTTGTTTTCGGATTATTATTAAAATAATTTCGAATTCGTTCAGAATTAGTTCATCCCTGTTTTTGTACAATATTACTATTCCTCAGAATATATTTACAAACAGCTCCATACTGATTGAAAATTTGGTTTATTCGGCCAACTGTAGCTCTGCTAATATTTCGACGCTCCGGATGCATGTTATTGAAAATTCTTCATACTTCCCTTTCGGATCTGTCGTTGTTACCACGAAGTCTTACTATTTCAATTTTCTCCTGCAAACTCAAATTATTAGCCATACTTCTTTATTAGTGTAGGTACTTCACTATTAACACTGACAAATTCGTGTCTTTTGGTCTATTGTTCTGATGACTTGTCATCTCTATAGCAACTGAAGTTACAAAGCCTCCGTATAAAAATATTATTTTTGTAATGTGGTATCCCAGCATGTTGGAATGAAACCAAGATTGATATTTGGATTAACTGTCAACCACCAAAGAGGAACTGCGTGAAAGAATAAGACAGGCTTGCACACAAATTACCCCAAACCAAAGATCGAATGTTGATCGAATCTTATGGTTAGTAAGCATCAGAAAATGGTAGAATAAATATATAGAATTAAATCGGGATTTGGTTTAAAAATACGAAAATTAATGTGTAGGCACAATCCATTCTTTTGTTGTAGTTCATTTATGTTATCAATATTGGTTATCATTGATTATTGAATATTAATTACTATTTGATGTAAAGATGTACATTCAATTTCTTTGGCAAAAAACTGCAGTGCTCTGATGGACATAACTATCTCCTATACTATGGAGTTACGTTTGGAAAAAACATAATTTGACGCCATTTTGAATAACTGCTGTTCACAAATTCGACTGCTAATGACCTGAAGAAGCATGTCAAACGATATTTTCAACAAGATTGTGATTTATATGACCACTATTCTAAATATTTTGATAAAGCTATATAAATTTTACTTATGCCATATTTTTGTTGAAAATAATAATTTCATCGTGAAATTTTGGTAACACTCATTCGAAAGCATCACAAATCCAATGCCGTCGTCAAATTTTATTTAAAAAAATTCCTAGTATGT
Organism: Gonioctena quinquepunctata; assembly: GCA_018342105.1. Classification (NCBI taxonomy): domain Eukaryota; kingdom Metazoa; phylum Arthropoda; class Insecta; order Coleoptera; family Chrysomelidae; genus Gonioctena; species Gonioctena quinquepunctata. The sequence continues at coordinate 919 of JAFIRS010006059.1, read as the reverse complement.
ATGTGTATGAAAAGAATTCGAAGTAGGCCGTGAAATTTTTATTTTTATTGCAAATTTATGGCATGCAACCAGAACTATTGATGCTCTATCTACTGAAAAAAAACTTCTGAATCGGGTAATAAATAACAGTTTTAGAGAGGTGGTCCGCTTTCAAATGGGTCACTCATATATAGGAAGTAAGATAAGTACGTTAAAATATTCGACTGACGTAGTCCTGAGACAATTTTGAGAGGAAAAGTCTATATAAACTTTGGTTATACTGATTAAGTAGGTTGCTGATGCTCAGTTGAGAAGAAGTCTGTCCGGGTATACTGCGTATAAAGTTTGATGAGAATAACATCTAAAATTTCAACAGTCTGTATCTCGAAAACAAATCATAATTCGATAAACATTTCATAGGAAAAAAGTAGTTTATTTTCACGAGACCTACCACAGTAGGAGATTTAAGCCGGTTCTGGGTCTCCCCCCACCACTATGACGTCACGTGTGACCTTGAATAGTTGCAGGTGTGCAGTGTGTGTGTGTGTTTGACCTTGAGATTTGAGTTTGATATTTGACCTTGAGTTTTGATGTTGGGATTTGTTTCGGCAACCAAAAAGATTTGATCTCGATGTTTGTTTGACCTTGACTAATGTTGTGGTGTAGGCATACATATTCTGTGTAGATCATGATTTTCATGAATCCTTACACTCTCCAAGCGAGGAGGGTGTTTGTCCTGTGAGAGAGTTAAGAGTGAACTGCGAGTATTGATGAGTGTGTTGATGGTCAAGTGCGCAATGACCTTCACACCCCCATCTACTGAAATGGGGTGGGATGTCTCTTATAAAATGTGTGGAGTCGTTGATGAGAAATCAGATGTTAGATAATATCATCAGAGTGAATACAGAGTACGAGAAGTTTCTCAATTCAGTGAGTGTAT